>LGRX02000156.1:0-33672 GCA_001247695.2 Cymbomonas tetramitiformis
GGTGGGCGTGATGAGTGAACAGCTGGAGGAGCTGTTGAGGAAGCAGGGAGAGGAGTTTGGTCGGAGCTTGGAAGCGTTGGAGCAGAGACAGCAGAGCGCACTGGACCGGCGCTTAGAGCTGGAGCGCGCTAGTTTGGAGACGCTCCTGCCGCAATTGCCGGCCTCCGAGGAACCGCGTCCGGCACCTGTGGCGTCGGCGACGCCCACGGCGGAGCAAGGGACGGAGGGTGAGATCTCAGGTCTGGAAGCAGTTCGTCAGGGCGTCCCGCAGGCCCAGCAGCAGGAGGAACTCCTCCTGGCCCAGCAACTGCAGCAACTCCCACAGTCACAGTTTCAGGTTCATCAGGTGCTGCAGCCCCAGCAGTTTCAGCAGGTGCTGCCGCCTCAGCAGCTTCAACAGCCGCAGCAGCCCTTGCAGCTGCAGCAACTCCCGCAGCCCCCGTCTCAGCTTCAACAGGTGCTGCCGCCTCAGCAGCTTCAACAACCGCAGCAGCCCTTGCCGCTGCAGCAACTCCCGCAGCCCCAGTCTCAGCTTCAACAGGTGCTGCCGCCCCAGCAGCTGCAACAGCCGCAGCAGCCCCTGCAGCTGCAGCAACTCTCGCAGCCCCAGTCTCAGCTTCAACAGGTGCAGCTACCCCAGCAGCTTCAACAGAAGCAGCAGCTCCAGCAGCTTCAACCGTTGCTGCAGCCCCAACAGCTTCAACCGGTGCAGCAGCCTCAGCAGCTTCAACAGCTGCAAGAACTCCAGCAGCTTCAACAGCTGCAACAACTTCAGCAGCTCCAGCAGCTCTCGCAGCTTCAGCAATCCAACCAGCTGCAACCACAATTGCTCGCGCAACCCCAGCTATTCGCGCAACCCCAGCTATTCGCGCAACCACCGCAACTCCTCGCGCAACCCCAGCTGCTCGCGCAACCGCAGTTGCTCGCCCAACCACAGCAGCTCGCCCAACCAGCACAGCAGCTTTTCACCCTGACCGCGGATCAATTGCAGGACCTTGCTCGTGGGGCTTCACGCTCACGTGTTTCCTTGGAAGAGCTGTTCGACAGGCGCTAGCTTAGAAATCGTTTGCCTAACTAAAAGTGCTATTTGAGCTGTCCCGAGAGCCGCATCTTGGTGCTTCGTGCTACAGTAAGCTGCAATTTTTGCATAACTCTAATAATCTGACACTACGGTAATCATGTCACTTGCAAGTATTCATACATTAGATTGTGTATGAACATTGGAATATAAGCATGGAAATGCACTTGCATATTGAATTGCTCTTTATTTTCAAAACATCGGCCGTGTGCATGACACGGCAACCATCCTGATATTTGCAGTGAACAAATTGGTCCCGCGCGGCTCCTGCAAAACCCAAAATATCAAAATATTGCATTATTTTGTTTCTACGAACCTTCTCCGATGTTCTCCAAAAATATTAAATCATACAATATAATTTCCCGCTTGTTATTGGCCTTGTAGCGACACATTCATATGCCGCGCATGCATGCCAAGTGCAAAATTCGATTTCCTGCTGTTTGCAGTGACCAAAATGGCCCCGCACGACTACTCCAAAACCCTAAACGTCAAAATTTCATATTTTGAGTTTGTCCAAACCTTCTCCAAACTTCTCCAAAAATATCAAACCGTGTAATATCATCATTTCCCGAAATTGTGCACTTTATAGCGGACCCCGCACACGCCGAACCCCCTCTCACAACTAATATTTCACCCACACCACCCCGCCAGCACCCCTAAAACCCTAAAATATTGGACATGCAACCTTTTACTGCCTTCTACTATCATGTTGCACCTTCCCAAACCTTGTAATGGCCTTTTATAAACTTATTAATGTGTCGCGCAAGCATTCCATGTGCACAACTTGATTCCCTGGTATTTGCAGTAAACGAAATGGCCCCGCACGGCTACTCCAAAACCCGAAATGTCAAAATTTTACATTTTTGAGTTTGTCCAAACCTTCTCCAAACTTCTCCAACCTTCTAACACTTCTAAATGTCATTTTTTCGAAAATTCGTCAAATTATGCATAAACGTACCACCCACGCGTGCCACATGCCCCTAAGGGATCGATTAATCGGCGAGATCTTATCAGGTTCTAGGTATTCATCGGTTCACAAATTTCAATTAACTTAGTATTTACGGCTGAAAACCGGTATACAAATAGGTCTTTCAAAGACGAACGTTTTGATATATCATTTGCTATCATAGGCGCAATATATCAAAAATGCCAACAATACTTATAATGTGACATAGTTTTACCGCAGACGTGCAGACTCCGCGGTATTCGGGGATGGCCGTATCATACGTATGCTGTATTTAACAACTAGGACACGATGCCACCTTGCGGGAACCCGGTCCGAGCGACGCGCGTGGTAAATATTCTTAATGCGAGGTACGCACACATTGTCAACGATATGATCATTGTGCGCGGTCCGAATATTCTTAGCTTTGAGGAAGTTAAGGATATTCCTATTTTTTTCGTCCGCACCCAATATTCTTAGACAATTTTGCAAAGTTTCCGGTCCGATATTCTTATAAGACATTATTCTTATAAGCGAGCACGCACTGTAACGAAATAAAATCTAACGCTCGAACACGAATTACGCGAAACGTAACTGGGACCATAACCTGTTGGAACAGGCACAGCAGCCAAGGGGAGAACGCTCCCGGCAGACGTAGAACGAAATCAATAATCGATAAACAGACGATATAAATAGTTAGACTGACACAAGCAGAGTCACCGAAGATGATACACCGGAAACGACACGTGACAGTACGAACATGTCACAGTGCCAATTTCAGCATCGTATGTACTTGACGCCGGGAGTAGACCCGGTGGTGATGGTGATGTAGGTTTCCTGGGTCACTTTAACATACCACCATGCGAAACTTTCCTCGGATTTAGACTGATGGTGGCAAAGTGAACTACAGAATTTTGGAGCAGGCGAGAGTCATGCCGGGCCTGACTTTGTGTCACTGTGATTATCACTTGCAGCTCCTTTGTGTCAGTGATGCCCCTTGCGTGTCCCCCCTCACTGTGATTCTCACTTGCAGTTCCGTTGCCACGGTTCGATGGACCCGTTCCTTTCGGCAGCTCAGTTCGGCAAACCGAACCCCTAATAAACACCTATCGTATTTTATTGTGTTATAGTTTGCCTTCCGCTGAGTGTCCTACCACTGCTTGTGTATATCTATTATATCTGCAAAGTTAATTATGCTGTAAGAGAGGAATGCTCGAGAGGTAACCTCTACTAACCGCCTGGCCGCAGAACTTTGCCAAATGTCGGGCTGCCGAAATAATGTTGTCAATTCGGCAATATTAGCTATTAAAGGGAGCAGCCCACGGTCGGGATTTCGCCCGGTTAAAACCCTGGTGAAAACCTTTTTTATCGTCGCCGCTAAAACCGGTTACGGGTTTACGCCGGCTTAGGAGCGACGCTCATAGACTCCAACGGACACTTAGAGACGATTCGCACACCAAGAGACGAAACGAAAGGTATCATATATGTTAAGCAAATGGATAGCCCTGTAACCTGAAAGCCTGGGAATATATATTGGAGTTTGCCTGTTGCGGATCATTCTCAGCTGGCACTTTCAAAAACATACCAGCGACATATAGCCTTAACACTTAAACGACAGCAACTCATTAGGGTTATTAGCTGATATTCAGAACGCAAATACCGAATTCCGCTAAAATTTGCGTAACTTTCAGTTTACTTGTCGTGTGGGGTTGATACTTCTTGCACATTAAACTAGATACAATTCGCCAACACTTACCGCACCATTGCCGGCAAGTATGGCTTTTTATCGGCACATGCCGGCTACAACCGGCTAAACCTGCGATTTTCGGTGACATGACATGTCCGCCGGCCTGAATCGGCATATTGTGTTCAAGTACCTGGGTTGGCCTTGTGAATACTTGAAATGTATAACATTGCGTGTATTGGGTGCCCATAACGTTCAATAGAATATAATGCAATATACTTTACAGTTCCAGAGAAATCGCTTCCCTTTGGGTGCAATTTTGAGCTAAAACGCTTAGGGGGGCGTTGAGATGGGTCCAGGGACGTGTCTAGTCAATGGAGATACCATGTGTGCCTCGACAAACTGCCAAACATGCATTTGGTGCTCATAAACGTGAAGATATGTGCGATACAAGCTGATATTCGTCCAGATTTTGGCTAGACGAGATGTCGTTTATGTGTCAAACACCGTGAATTTAAAGCCTGTATTATAGCTATTTAGTGTGAATTCACTAGCCCGCTCGTGCCGTCTTTTGCACCTTGCTGGCATATATATATAAAGTATGCCCATTGCTGACTTGCCGCATATGCGACATGTTATGTTGTGACATGCTATGTTTGTGACATGCGGGCCTTCGATGTTCGATCCGACCCGACTATTAGAGGTCATTTGACAGGCCAACTGATATCACGACGGCCACACTACTGAGGTATGTAAGCACCTACCTTATCCTCACAACTCACTTTTCAGCTTGGCACTTTACTTGCGACGCTTCTTTACCTGCCACCGTCATCCAACCATGCCATCCAAGCGAGAATGTATTGTTGCCTATGTTCTTGTAATGTATGCAACATGCCCTACTGCCCCCAGAATGAGAATAAGGAATTTTGACTTGACTATGATCTTCCTCATGGTATGACTGTTCGAATGTTGTGGAGGAACTACAATGAATGTGATATGTGCAGGAATGCGGAAGGCAAGAAATGCACATTATTGAGGGTATTTTCGTCGTGTGTTTCGAAATGACCTTGCCGTTCGGTTCAAGTTCCGATAAAGAACATTACCGTCAACGTTACCCGTCGCGGTAATTGGAACCTACAATTGCCGCGGTTTCTGCAAGTGCCGCAAGTAATGATGGATTGCACATATAGATTCCGATGTATCAGCAATAGAATAGCCTTACCACTGTGAAATGAAACAAAATCTCTTGACTAGACGGCTTCGTAGACAAGTATTTGGTGTATATTTAATAACTTTGCATGCTGATATCGATTTGGGTGTCATATCGTAGTACCCATTTCAGTTGCAACTTGTTTTCTGGGAATTGAAGCATCCGAATATGCACATCCATATAAACGTGCACCGTGCATGCTGTCCAAAATTGCACATGGATGTAGCCATATTTACATACTTATTGTACATGCCATGCTTGCGTATGAACAAACATGCCAAAAGATTTCTACCGGGACTCGCCGAGTACGAAAGCAGCATGCATAAATAAATAACATGAGTAATATTTTGTAATAAAACTTGCGGGACGACTTACGTGCCGCTTACGTGGCGCATTTCAGATGACGTGACAATAATATTCAGACGACGAAAATTTTGTCAAAATGAAGGTTTTTAGATGATGATCGAGTTTCATTTATTCCTGGCAATAGTTTGTTATAATTTAAGATTTACCGCTATATCCCCCTCGAATGCCCCATTTTGCTCGCTTCTCAGCATTTTCAGCGTATTCATATCCTGATGCATCTATTCCCCTTGATTCCCCTTGGGTTCCACCAGTAGGTTATATATACATTTATATACATCTATCATGATACGGAAAACATATAAATATATATAATTATCACATCTGTATAAACTCGATAATTCGACTCATTTGATCCAAGGGTATAACATTTTAGGTGTCAAATATTATAAAATACCACCGTAATATTTGAATATGTGCTTCACATTGTTAATAATAAAATGATCACTAGAAATCGGTTCTTTCAAAATACATTTGAACTAAAAATCAGTTCTCTGGATCCGTCAGATAAATCGGAATCTGACGATAATACAGGATTTACATCAAAACCCGTTTCTCGTAAAAACCGGTTCTCTGTATAAACTTTGGGGGAGCAAGGAATGCACACATGTGAAAATGCTATGATTGTCGAGCGGCACAAGTTGAGCTCTCAGGGTTTCCTGAGTACCAACCCTGCATCGCACGGCTCTCCCTAAGTGCGTATGGCAGCCGCCGCAGCGCAAAGACTGGGCGTGTCACCCCCTGAGTTTATTCCCGTTGACGTACCGCACATCGGGAACATAAGGATACAAGTCTGTAAGTGTTCAATAACGATACCAAACAACTAAATTATATTGAGAGTTTTAAAAAAAACCTATTTCGGGAACCATGTTAGTGATAATACAGTTTGGTGTAACTCAAGTATTTGCGAAACCGAAATTCGAAAAGAAAAAAAACTGCGCGCTTATCACCGGTTTCAGCATGAATTCTTGATAACCTAAATACTTTTAAATTGCCTTGATACCAATTAAGGGCTTAATTCGACGAGTCCCGTGAGCGTGCGCGTGCAATGGTTGTATTCTTGCAATCTTGTTGCATGCGGATCTCAAAATGTCGCTGTGGGGATATCCAGGATGGAATATGTACCGGAAATGACATGTTGTATGATCACGATGCCATATCACATTGCTCAGATTCGCGCGTGGGTTACTGGATCCTTGGCATCACGAATGCGATTGTCGTCTGGCGTGGGCGTTGTGTCGCACTGAGCTGTTGCGAAATTTCGTTTCTATTGTCGTTTCGGTTGCAAACAGCTAATAGCTAATGCTGAGCAGGTTCATTTTCAAAACAAATCAGCCACTGGCCAACTTTACGGCGGCCATTCTGCGGACTTTCACTTATTGCTTCGCCCTTTTCCCTTTCGATAGATAGCTATATGCAACGAGTCGCTGGTTGCACGTTCGCTCGACATGGCCTCTATGCTCTGACTGAGCCCCCGGGTGAGCTTGGGCCGCCTTTGGGCACATTAGCAGGCAGGGCTGCAATATATCGGAACATCGATCGGGATACGGGTGTTCACCCGCAGAGGTTATACTGGGAATGCTATCCGTATTGTGTGTGGGTGTGCGTGTGCGCGTGTGGCGTGTGCGTGTGGGCAACGAGCTCACAACGACCCGCGTAGCCGTACAACGCGTGCCAGGTGAGCAGCAGCGACCGGAGGCACGAGCTAATGATCTGCTGGTACAGATGACAACCACTCGGACGTTTCACATTCTGACGATACGGATGTGCATGGGGATATGGGTCGCGCGTTCTCGGACTGGCTGCAGCATTGTTCAAAGTGGCTATATGTAGTATCAACCGGTTCTGCCCACTCTGCGCTACTGGATGCGCGCTGAGATATATTTTACCAGAATTGCACCATAGTAGCTAGCTTTATTTGTTAGCAGAAATAATGTTTTGTTCACCGGGGCAGCCCTGCCATAAAGGACCGAGGCCTCCCTTGGTAGCATTTCCACAGTTTCATAAGGCATTTGCTTCATGTGTATATTTCGTCCAATGGTCCTTCGGCATCGCGGCTGAGGAGGTATGCGGGAGGTAATACGGTGTGCTGTTGCACCAGTATGATTTGGTCGCGTGTACTAGCTAGACACCCCGAGATCTGACCCGATGTTGCGGGCGAAAGAAAAAATGTGACTCTTCCGGTAATGGGAGCGTGATATTTGTAGGTGCACAGCTGTCACGCCTTCCCCTAGTCGACATCTCTCCACGGCGGTGGGTTGTTGCTATTTTGGCTGGCCATTTCTTTTTCCGCTTTGTCGTGCGCTATCAGCATCTTGGTGGCCCACCCCACAGCGTCCACGCTGAAAAAGCCTCCTTTCTACTCTCGAAGCCCAGGTGCTGTGTGAGAGCTGTTTCGTTTTGTTCGTACACCGATCCCGTGGCCAGAAAGATCATCGGGTGGAATAAGAACAATGTTGCGGCCGGAGCACGCTGCTCGTTATCGTCTTATTATAGTGCATCTCACTCCGACGTACATTCTCTCAGCAAACGAAGACGCCGCGATATTTTCATCAGCACCATGTAGAGCTAAAGAGAAACGACATGACATCGAGGATAGCGTGAATACTGGCATACGTTTAGGAACTTCCGAGGAATGGTAGCCGGGGGAAGGGGGGGGGCAGCTCTTAATCGATTATAGATACCTTCACAATCGTGGATTGGCCGAGTGGCATCCACTTGCAGATGCTAACATGCAGTTTGTGACATCCATGTAGTTTTGACAAAATGTTCAATTGTCACGTGCTGCAGCCACATAGCCTTCCACTCCGAAAAATTAGCCTATTCCATGAAATCTCCATATTTTTCAATAGTCACCGATCATAAAAAGTGTAGCTTTCACAGCGAAAGACAAACTCGAACCCCCCACATATCGCATAATCCAGTCGATATCTCTGCTCTCACGCAACGGGGCATCTCCATTCTCCAACCCCTGGACAAGTAGTGTACATGTCGGTTCAATCAAAATTTGTCACTAATTGTAAGGATGAGAAGTAAAATGAGTATGTTCCCAAACGGGACTGCATTGTTTGCCCACGCAATCCATACCAGCAATCCACACGGTAGAGCCGACAAAAGCATGCAGATTTCAGGCTCCTAAGTAGCCGAAAAGTGATATCTTTTAAACTTTGAAATACTAACAACACACAACCCTCCGGTAAGCAAATATACCGTCGGCAGTTGCAAGAGCGCACTGGGTCTCCCACAGAGGGCAATTTGACAACCAGCTGTATAGCATGGTTGTTAGGTGCTGCATGATGTGGGCTAAGCACGGATCACGTCAAGGAGCTAAATATGAAGTGCTAACAGTGAAAAAGCTGCGAGCGTGGCTTGCGTTGTCATTCGAGCAGATTGAATCGATTTTTTTGAGACCACGTAATCCATTGTAGAAGAACTCACCAATCCAGGAAAGGATCATCAGCACCTGTTAGAGTCAACAGGGGATGTTTTAAGTCTATCCCACAATGGCCTCACAATAGTATCAAGGATCCCCCTATTCGCACATGGTGCTGTAACTTGGCTATTTTAGACAAACCTTTGTACACAGTGTCCAGTAAACGAATACTGTTGCCAGACCTCTCAAGCTTTCCTCCACCCATTCTAGACAGCCTTCAGTAGAGAGTGAACACAACAACAGCATGTGCTGAGCCATCCTTACGTCCATCTCCCATTCTGGTGCTTCTTCACCAAATACCGGACTTCCGTTTTCATACATGCCTCACTTCGGGGGGGCACCGAGCTGGGACACAAATTCACCACATGCTACTTGACGAGAGTTTGCCACAAACACCGCATACGTGGATTATCTTCTTTGCGCAGATTCAGGCCGCAGAATACGCGAGATTCACACCGACGGAGCCACCCTCCTTCTGAAATCTCTCGGGCACACAATCTCGCCCTCCCCCCCAAATGATCCAAAGTGAAATAAAATGAACCATAATGCAAGGTCATCGGCAAGGATGCCAGCCCACCTGTGGGGACCTTCCGTGCGTTGGCTTTGGCCTCCTTGGAGTCCTCGCCGAGCAGCTCCGCCTGCTCCATTGGAATGTACGCAAAGTTGCTGGTGTCCTTCGGCCCAGACAAGATCGGCTTGTACGGGGCTTCCAATGTCAGGGTCTGTACCCCCACCTCCATAGTTAGCTGTGAGACGAGGATCCTGACCGTCCATGCGCATGCTCCTTTGAGACCGCTTGCAGCACTTCGCTTGGTATAAAGCGATCACCCCACCGCTCGCTATTCAACATGCCTCCTGCTCATCTCTCCTGGCCTGGGCTCCTCACTCTTCATCCAGCAACTCCCGCCGCTGGTTGAGACCCCGCGCGACTCTTAGTATGCAGCAAGCGTGGATGTCTTGCAGCCCCGGAGATTAACGAGCTCGACTTGCAATTAGCCACGGCCCATCCACCAGGGGCTGTGCCTCCTCTTCTCCAGCGACAGCACTCTGAAGGTACAATGCGCCCTAGCCTGATGAGCCTCTGTCATACTTTGGACATAGCAGCGCTCTGAAGGTACAATGCGCCCTAGCCTGATGAGCCTCTGTCACACCTTTGGACATAGCCAGGCGCTCTGAAGGTACAATGCGCCTGATGAGCCTCTGTCATGCACTTTGGACATAGCACTCTGAGGTGCAATGCGCCTAGCCTGATGAACTCTCTCATACTTTGGACCTGCAGCGCTCTGAGGTACAATGCGCCTAGCCTGATGAGCCTCTGTCATGCTGGACATAACTTGCCTCTGAAGGTGCAATGCGCCTAGCCTGATGAGCCTCTGTCATACTTTGGACATAGCAGCACTCTGAAGGTGCAATCGCCTAGCCTGATGAACCTCTCTCATACTTTGGACATAGCAGCACTCTGAAGGTACAATGCGCCCTAGCCTGATGAGCCTCTCTCATACTTTGGACATAGCATTAGGTGTGGAAGGGTGCGGTGAGGGGGCGAGGAGAAGCGGCGAAACCAGTCCACCTGTAAGCCCTTCCAGTCGAAATTATTCTCGGAAAACCACGGATGCTTGCGGATGTCCAGTGTCCCAGCTGCCATAGCCCCAAGGCGCTGGGACGGGTTCTTCTCCAATAGCCGCATGATGAAGTCCTTGCACTGCCTCATCAGCGTGCACAGAGTCACGTCAGCCTCTTAGCCAGTGGGAACTACAGCGTGCACCGAGGCCACCAGTTCCAACGGCACGTCGGCCTCCGGGAACCGGGCTTACATCGAGAGCACGCTGCAACTTTCAAGCGTGAAGGCAGGATCACACCCCTGCTGCATACGGGTTCGTGGCGCTATAGCGTCTAGAGACTATAGCAAGATGAGTCAAACCCCCCGTAGCGTGCCCGAGTCCCTTGATGCCTTCTCTGCCTTAAATCATGTAATATTGTCAGGGTACAGTCCAGAACTGAGCGTGTTTCACACAGAACTGAGCGTGTTTCACATCGTACATGGATGCGTACATGTACCGCCACGCTTCGTTCCTACCTATGAAGCCGTGCGCGACAGGGGCGTGATCCTGCCCCAAGCTGTCGTCAGCCTTTTGCACAGAGCTGATGCTGCAATATTGTGTGAACACCGCTGCAGTGACCCTATGGCAGAGGTGAGGTGGGGCCGGCACCTGGCTGCTGACGCCGCGAGAGCGCGCCCACTTGATCCGACCGTTCGTGATGTTCTTCATCAGCTCCATGGGGTCATCACTCCCGAAAGGTGTGCTGCTCGTCACCATCTCGAACACTAACACGCCCAGAGCCCACCAATCCACCGAGTGGCTGCACCCGGAGGGCTCCCACACCCCGCATCCCCGCCCACCCTTTGTCAGCCGGAGGGCTCCAACACCCCGCATCCCCGCCCGCCCTTTGTCAGCCGCAGGGTGCATCTGCCTGGTATCGTCTCGCAGGCCCAAGTGCCGCACCTATATGCAGCATCAGCCTGCACATCCGAGCAAGGGATGCACCAGGGGCGGCCGCAGGGGTCAAGAAACGGCGGGGATTGGTCAACAGACATGACAGGCATGTCAGGCATGCCAGGCATAACAGGTGTGTCCGATTTGCGTAATGATGCGGCCGACGACTGCTGTCCGAGAGCATGTGTCAGCAGAAGAGGCCCTTCACATGCCAGCCTGGGAAAGCTTCACGTCTGGCCAGCTATGAACGTATGACGGTACACCGCGGATAATCAGAGAATCGCTGATTATCATGATTATTATGAGCAGAGAATCGCTGCAGCGCTGTCACCTGCACACCGAGCTGAAACCCTGGAAGAGACACACCTCTCGCCTGAATCCGCCTGTACTGGATTGCAAGTGGCGCCTGCGTGCACTTGCACCTCTCCAATATCGCGCCCGGCGCACCAGCTGCCCGCACCAGAGAGCAGAGAAGTTACACGGCCGCGTAGGGGGCGAAGTGCGAGGAGCACCTGTGACCAGTTTGGTTGATGATCTCAGGAGCAACGTAGTCAGGGGTGCCGCACATCGTGAAAGATTTGTCGCCCGAACGAAGAATCTTTGATACCCCGTAGTCGGTGAGCTGTGCCCGCCGCAGCCCCCATCACCCCCGCCCCCGGCTCTCGCCCTTAGCTCCTCAGCTCTGGCCTGCCTCCCATTGGAAGAGGCTCTTGCAGTCAAGCCAGCGCAAGAACCCTCGCCCAGAGCCTAGGCACATTAGATGCCCCCCCTGTCAAGCCAGCGCAAGAACCCTCGCCCAGAGCCGAGGCACATTATATGCGCTCTCTGCTGCGAGGCCTGCGGACCGCGGGTATACTCTGCAAGCCTTGACCCCTATCCGACGCCTTTGGACTGGCACTCTGCAGGCTCGTTGCACAAGCCCAGCCCTCGCAGCGCAGCCAGCCGGGGAGGCTGCATGGGAGCGCTTTCCTCTGCGGCCACTTAGACTGCCTCCGAGCCTGCATACAGCGCACACCACGCACTCGTGCCTGACACGGCGCGGATGCTCTCAATCAGTATGCCCCTCCGGCAGCGCGAAAGAGCCGCTGTTAGATTCGGGTCACCTTGAGGTAGCCAGTGGCGTCAATAAGCAGGTTCTCCGGCTTCAAATCGCGATACATGACCCCTTTCAGGTGCATGTACTCGATCGCCTGCCCTCTCCACACCAAAACCTTGACATTCCTTGAAACGCGTGGTCAACAAGGCGGACATCTCCACGCCACGGTGTGGAAATTGGCATCGAGGAGTGGCGGCGTCGGCGGCGGACAGAGCCTGGCGCGCGCGAAGCCACTCTGATTATGCTTACCTGGTGGCGCCAGGCAGTGCGGCGCACCTGGATGGCGCGAAGCGTTAGTAGCGCACCTGGATGGCGCGAGCGGTGCAGCGCACCCTGGATGGCATGAGCAGTATAAGGCACCTGGATGGCGCCAGGCAGTGCAGCGCCGTGGATGACGCCCAGGCAGTGCGCCTGGACGACGCAGACGGAGTGTAACGCTGGACGACGCAGGCGGTGCGCACCTGGATGGCCGCAGGCAGTGCAGCGCACGTGGATGGCGCCCAGGCAGTGCAGCGCACCTGGATGACGCAGGCAGTATAAGGCACCTGGATGACGCAGGCAGTGCAGCGCACGTGGATGACGCAGGCAGTGTAACGCACCTGGACGACGCAGACGGTGTAACGCACCTGGACGACGCAGGCGGTGTAGAAGCGCGCGTCCACCTCCGGCAGCGGCTCCTTGCGCTGCGTGAGGAACATGAAGAACTCGCCGCCCAGCACCTTCTCCATCAAGATGTACACATTCTCCTCATCCTGCACTCCCCCGTCCAAACCCCAAAACGCCTTCCTGGCGTATTTTGCATTGTATATCCTCTCCGCTCCCCCCCGCACGCGAGCGTTGGACTCATCAGCCCGGCTGCGAGCTGAGCGCGGCCGGCATCCCTGACCAGCAGTCTGCTGAGGTGGACACTCTCTTCTCAAGATCCTAGATCCATGGACACTGACGAGGCAATGGCGCCTTCACGAGGTCGCAGCTCTTGCGCATGAAAACATGAACGCAGCTCCCAAGACTCCGAGACGGACCATGCACCACTGGGAGGGGGGAGGGGGGGACAACTGCTCCAGGATCTCCCATGGATGCGGAGGCAGGGGCAGCTGCTGGGAGGGCGGTCGAGGAGCGGTCACCTGGAAGCTGGAGAGCATGTTGACGAGGAACGGGCACTTCAGGGTGCCCATGATCACTTTCTCGCGTTTCACCTGCGGCGCGCAACAGACATCCCTTGCTTTGTGCCACGTGGAGGCCTGGTGGCAAAGCCCGCAGGGGAGGCACGCAAGCGCAGCCAACGCGGAGAGGCCGGACGGTTCCGCCAGATGCGCGGCGGGGCCGGCCCGGGCAAGCGCGGCGCATGGCCCTTGTGTGGCTGGACATACCTGCTGAAGCATGTTGCGAGACAGGATGAGACTTTTGGACATGATCTTCAGAGCGTACACCGCTAACTGCCACACCTCCGCCACTCCTCAGCGCCCATAACCCCGCCGATCCACTCGGGAAAAGTCCGGGTTCGGAATGTGGTGGCAATATCACCGTATCAGGCAGTGCCAAGGGAGTGGTATCAGACCTCTACGATGCGTGCCATTGGATGACGCCGAGGTATCAACCTATCGGACATCTGTGATGCATGCCATTGGATGACGCCTAGGTATCAACCTATCGGACATCTGTGATGCAGCCATTGATGAGCCGGTATCAACCGATCGGGACATCTGTGGTGATGCATGCCATTGATGACGCCGAGGTATCAACCGATCGGACATCTTGATGCGTGCCATTGATGACGCGAGGTATCAAACTCATCGGACATCTGTGATGCATGCCATTGGATGACGCTTGAGGTATCAACCGATCGACATCTGTGATGTACAGCATTGGATGATTATGTATCAACAGGTATCAACCTATTAACATCTGTGATGCAGCGCATTGGATGGTTTGAGGTATCAACCTATCGGATATCTGTGATGCATGCCATTGGATGACTTTTCGAGGTAATGTAACTCATCGGACATCTGTGGTGCATGCCATTGGATGACGCCGAGGTATCAACCTATCGGACATGTGTGATGCATGCCATTGGACGACGCTGAGGTATCAACATTTCACACACCACCTCGGCATGCCACATAGACCAGTGCCCGGGTACGGGGGACCCGCCAGGTCCCCGATCTCCCCTGCAACGCACCTGGAACTGCACCAGCACCACCGTGCCGAAGGCGCCCACACCAAGAACAGAAATCTGTGTCAGGGTATCGAGTGACACCTGCCGGTGAACCCTCGCCCACCCTCGCCTCAGCTACGTGTAGTGCAACCAACAACTGTCTGCACCCACCGCCTCGCAGATGAGACCCACATTTAAGCAATCCATCCCTCGCCCCTGTACTAAGGGTTGGTGCACAGCTCGTGACAGCACCGGAGCTCCGCGGTTGGCTGTTTGCAAGCTTCCTAGGAGGGAGTGACTCCCAGAGGCGCACAGCTTTTGTTCCGGTCACACACAGCATCCTTACAGCTGCTCAAAACCGATTTCACACGGCTCCCGTCACGATTGCCACGATCAGCTCTGTGAGAGCCTCGTGCCACGTGTGCGTGCCTTCATCTTGGTGTTGTCCTCGAACTTGCCCTCGGAATTGGTGGATATGCTGCCCTCGATGGTGCCCAGAATCTTGCCGAAGAGCTCTCGTCCCACCACCAGGACCTGTGCCCTCGCCCCACAGGTTACACCTCGAGGCCGGGGACGCAGCGCTGCCACAGAGAGGGAGCGCAACTGGAAGCAGGTTGTCACAACAGCTCGGGGCGCCGGCAGGTCATCATCATTCTGAGAGAGTGAAGTTGTGGCGAATAGCCCTGAGTCGAGTGTGCTTGCAGAAAGACACCCTAGGTGTCAAGGGCATGGCGGATCGTGAGGCACCTGCACATCACCCTGCATCATCGTAGCCCATCCTCGTCGTCGTCCAGCCCTCAACCCCACAACACCCCGTCAGCACCGCACAGAAGGTCACAGTCACAGCGGCGCTGTCGAGTGCAGCGCGCTCCACTGCTGCCTACCACAGCGTGCCTTTGGCGATGAAGGCAGCTCAGCGTCAGCACATCCTGCGCTCCACTGCCTAATCTCGGCCCAACCACGGCATCCTGCGCTCCACTGCCTAATCTCGGCCAATCCACGGCATCCTGCGCTCAACTGCCTAATCTCGGCCGATCCACGGCATCCTGCGCTCCACTGCCTAATCTCGGCCAATCCACGGCATCCTGCGCTCCTCTGCCCAATCTCGGCCAATCCACGGCAGTCCGCACAGCAAAGCCTTCGAGGTGGCGCCAGCTGGCATAAAGGCCATTGCTCACACGTGCGGGCGGAGGCACCGCGCCATTCGCGCTGCTGCAGGGCAACACGCCAGGCAAGCCCTCGCTTCCCCCGAGCTAGAGCAGCTGCAGGCAGGCGTGATGCCTCCGCCCCTTGCCCTGGGTGCCACCTTGGCCATGATGCTGGCTTCTCGAGGCTGGTTGGTGATCAGCGAGCGATCTCCGAAGTGATCCCCGGCGCGCAGCTCCGCCACCTCCGTCACCCCGTCGTTGCCAATCACCGCCACCTCGCCTGTTCCCAGCACCCACATCCCCCACACTTCTAATCGCACACCCCTCAGCTGCCTGCAGCGGGAGACAGCTGTTTCACGCAGACAGCAGGGTGCCGCATGACCCGCGTGCGAGGCCTGCCTCCGCGTCCGGAGATCCCGCCGCTGCAGCCTGCACGCCGCCTCCCTCAGGGGAGGGCTGCGGACCCTTCTCGTCCTGTAGCTCATGATGGCGTATACCTCTCAGGTCGCAAACGGTGGTGGCGTGATGCGAGGCGTCTGGCCTTACGGAGATGCCAGCGGCCCGGCGAGGCACGCAAGGCTACCCAAAGGGAGCCGGGCAGGGAGTGCTCTCACCACTGTTGATGATGTAGAAGTCCGACCCTGACTCTCCCGCCGTGACAATCAGATCACGGTAACTGTTCCCAGCAGAACTCCCTCCCCAAACATTCAACGCCAAGACCCACATCTCTGGATGTGTGACCATTCAAGCACAGAAACAATGTCTCATGAGCTATTCAATGCTCTCGGTGCGCCTTGGCCCCTATGAGGCAGCTCATGTGCTTATATATATATACGATCGCATGCCCAAGCTGTTGCGCCTTGCCCTGGGCTTTTATACGATCGCATGCCCAAGCTGTTGCGCCTTGCCCTGGGCTTTTATACGATCGCATGCCCAAGCTGTTGCGCCTTGCCCCGGGCTTTTATGCGATCGCATGCCCAAGCTGTTGCGCCTTGCCCTGGGCTTTTATACGATCGCATGCCCAAGCTGTTGCACCCTGCGCTGGTCTCACGCCGCAACATTCAGCAAGAGAGGCCCGGTCACCCTCGAGACAGACAAGGCCTCCCACCTGTATTTCTCCACCTGCATCTGCCTGGCGAGCATGAGCCGCTGATCTTGCGTCAGCTCCTTCATCACGCTCACGTTGCGCAGCGCCTCGGAGCGCCAGGCCACCAGTACCTGCCAGCGCGCCGGTCCGAGGGGCCGGTGGTCACTCAGTCAGTGGCCCAAGGGACTGAAGGCCGTATCCGGGCCGAGGCCTGGCGCCCGAGGTGAGCAAGCACTGGGATCAATGGCCTGAGGTGAGCAAGCACTGGGATCACGGCCCGGAGGTGAGCAAGCACTGGGATCAATGGCCCCAGGTGAGCAAGCACTGGGATCAATGGCCCCAGGTGAGCAAGCACTGGGATCAATGGCCTGAGGAGCAAGCACTGGGATCGATGGCCCGAGGTGAGCAAGCACTGGGATCAATGGCCCGAGGTGAGCAAGCACTGGGTGGCCTGAGGTGAGCAAGCACTGGGATCAATGGTCCGAGGTGAGCAAGCACTGGGATCGATGGCCCGAGGTGAGCAAGCACTGGGATCATGGGCCCGAGGTGAGCAAGCACTGGGATCGATGGCCCGAGGTGAGCAAGCACTGGGATCAATGGCCTGAGGGGTGAGCAAGCACTGGGATCAATGGCCCGAGGTGAGCAAGCACCGGGATCAATGGCCTGAGGTGAGCAAGCACTGGGATCAATGGCCCGGAGGTGAGCAGTAAGCACTGGGATCGATGGCCCGAGGTGAGCAAGCACTGGGATCAATGGCCCGAGGTGAGCAAGCACTGGGATCAATGGCCCGAGGTGAGCAAGCACTGGGATCAATGGTCCGGGAGGTGAGCAAGCACTGGGATCGATGGCCCGAGGTGAGCAAGCACTGGGACAATGGCCCGAGGTGAGCAAGCACTGGGATCGATGGCCCGAGGTGAGCAAGCACTGGGATCAATGGCTCGAGGTGAGCAATGGTATGGACGGAATGGCAGCAAGCGAGAACGAGGTGCGCACCTCCTCCACGGAGCCCAGGCAATGGCAGAAGCAGGCGTGGTCGAGGCACGCCAACGTCACCTTCGTCAAACACCTGCTCCCCAACCACCTTCCCGTCCCATGATCTGCAGTGAGGTGCAAAGACCTGCATCGAGATGTGAGCCCTGGGATCACACAAACGTGCAAGTTCATGACGCCACGAGCGTGGCGCGGCTCGGAAGCGCGGATGACGGGGCGGGGACGCTGAAGCGCGGATGAGGCGGCGAGGACGCTGCAGCGCGGATGACGCGGCGAGGACGCTGTAGCGCGGATGACGCGGCGGGGACGCTGTAGCGCGGATGAGGCGGCGAGGACGCTGTAGCGCGGATGACGAGGCGGCGAGGACGCTGTAGCGCGGATGAGGCGGCGAGGACGCTGTAGCGCGGATGACGAGGCGAGGACGCTGTAGCGCGGATGACGCGGCGAGGACGCTGTAGCGCGGATGAGGCGGCGAGGACGCTGTAGCGCGGATGACGAGGCGAGGACGCTGTAGCGCGGATGCGGCGGCGAGGACGCTGTAGCGCGGATGAGGCGGCGGGGACGCTGTAGCGCGGATGACGCGGCGAGGACGCTGCAGCGCGGATGAGGCGGCGAGGACGCTGCAGCGCGGATGAGGCGGCGAGGACGCTGTAGCGCGGATGCGGCGGCGAGGACGCTGTAGCGCGGATGAGGCGGCGAGGACGCTGTCGCGCGGATGACGCGGCGAGGACGCTGTAGCGCGGATGAGGCGGCGAGGACGCTGTAGCGCGGATGACGCGGCGAGGACGCTGTAGCGCGGATGACGCGGCGAGGACGCTGTAGCGTGGATCAGGCGGCGAGGACGCTGTAGCGGCTGGATGACGCGGCGAGGATGCTGGAGCGGATGACGGGCGAGAGCTGTAGCGCATGAGGCGCGAGGACGCTGGCTGCGATGATGCGAGACGCTGAAGCGCGGATGACGAGGCGAGGACGCTGCAGCGCGGATGAGGCGGCGAGGACGCTGCAGCGCGGATGACGCGGCGAGGACGCTGCAGCGCGGATGAGGCGGCGAGGACGCTGCAGCGCGGATGAGGCGGCGAGGACGCTGTCGCGCGGATGAGGCGGCGAGGACGCTGTAGCGCGGATGAGGCGGCGAGGACGCTGTAGCGCGGATGAGGCGGCGAAGCACATGGGGAGGGGGCCGGTCTCACAACCCTCACTAGGGCATGTGAGGCACTGTCAATTCCCTCGCTCACGAGGGTTTGCAGTCAGCTGCTGGAAGGATGTCCCCCAAGAATTGGGGGTCTTTGCGACCAGAGGGCCCTACTTAATGCAGGTAATCAGGAGGGCCAATCAACGCACACGGGGTCTGGAGGTCTCTTAAAGGTAGCCCCCACCAAGCAGCCAGGGCGGAGGGGGCGGCACAAAGGGGAGAGGGGCGCCAGAGACGGACATCGCAGTGCGGTCGCGGATGGGGGTGTCGACAATGGTGCGCTCCCCGAAGTAGTCGCCTCGAAGGTAGCGCTTCTCTGAGTTCTTGCTGCCGTTGAACTCGTCCACCTCCAACACCAGCCCTTCCTCCACGATGAACATGCTGTCCCCGCTGTCGCTCTGCTCGTAAATTACCGCCCCTGCGCTAGGCGGCCATCACCCGCCGCCCCAAGACACTTGAGAAAGGTGCAAGAGATGCGGGCATGGCCTCTTTCAGACAGCTGGCCATATGCATTCCCTGACTAGGAGGCATCTCTAAAGCTCGCCATATGCATTCCCTGCTTAGGAGGCATCCTTGGGCCATCATATCATCATTACATCGAGGGCCGAACCGTAAGGCAGGTGGCATGAAGCTCCAACTCGTGCAGCCTGCAGCGCGGGCGGTGTAAGATCATGACGCAAGCCACGCAGCACTCAAGGGCGGTCCTGGCGGTGTCAGATCATGACGCAAGCCACGCAGCACTCAAGGGCGGTCCTGGCGGTGTCAGATCATGACGCAAGCCACGCAGCACTCAAGGGCGGTCCTGGCGGTGTCAGATCATGACGCAAGCCACGCAGCACTCAAGGGCGGTCCTGGCGGTGTCAGATCATGACGCAAGCCACGCAGCACTCAAGGGCGGTCCTGGCAGTGCAGGGCGGGAGGGCGCCGGCGCCGCCGTCCAAAGCTGTGACAGGCTCGGCCATGTACCTTTCTCGAAGTGCAGCATCGTGAGCTCCTGTGACAAGTTGGAGAGCCGCTGCTCGGACAGCTGGCACAGCATGGGATCTCGGGTGGGAGGGGGGGTCGACGGGGTTGAGGGAGGGGTAGCAGGGAGTGCACAACAGTTCACCCCATCTCAGAAGCTCCCGGCGAAGCCCCCTTTCTTGACACACGTCACTTGAGACCTCCTGCAGGCGCATCGGAATAGCCGCACGGCGCGCCGTGGAGACAAGGATACCTCTCCAGTGCACCGCCCAAAGACATTGAACAGCGCGAGCATGCAATGCGATACCTGCCTTTAAGACGGCACTAGGACTGCCGTGGCGGGTGATACGAGACAGACAGGAAACGTGGCGGCTGATACGAGGCGTACCTTGCGCATTGCCTTGACCCTCCACAGATTCTCCATCGGCCCGAGGATGCTCTGGAAGGCGACGCGCGTGAGAAACATGCATTGCACCAGGCTGGCAGCAAACACGTCCGCCTCGCGTATCTCATCTTTGATCAGGGCCTTCTCGCCGAAATAGTTGCCTGCCCACAAGTCATGGCTCCGTCACCCATCAGGCACAGCGCAAATGTGTGCACCCTCCCAACAAGTGTATCTCCCCTTGCCAGCCACCGGTAGCTGCACACCATGGGCCGATGCCACAGAACTGCGGTCCTTGTCTCTCCCTTTGCCAGCACTACGTTCCTGTCTCTCCCCTTGCCAGCAAGACCTCGGGTGCCCGCACGACTGCGCCAGAGACTCCACGGGGATGGCTGCTGCCTGAATGTGCAGAAAGGGCCGCCGCACACAAGCGCTCCCACCATTCATTATTCAACTGTGGCTGCAGCCACCGCGCCAGCACACCGCGAGCATGACATCAGAAGAGAGGCGCGGGAAACAGAGAGGGCAAAGCAGAGCCCCCACCCGCTCCCAGACGACTCTTCTCTTCCCCGTGGATTTTGACTACTACCTCGCCCCGCTTGACGATATAGAACTTGTCGCCGATATCGCCCTTCCTGAGAATCTGCTGCCCTTCCCGGAACGCGATGGGCTCCAGGGCGTCTTTGATCAGGTCCAGCTGCGCCTCGTTCAGCACCTGGGGGAGAGGACCGCACGGCTCCCCCTCAGGTCTCTTGGAGGCCCGTCGGAGCGCCCAGGGATCTCCCACGATGTCCCCAAGGGCTCAGGGGTCCCTCAGGACGCCTGCAACAGGCCCCGTGGATCACCTCGCTACACGGGTGCCCAAGGGCTCAGGGGTCCCGCAGGACGCCTGCAACAGGCCCCGCGGATCCCCTCGCTACACGGGTGCCCAAGGGCTCAGGGGTCCCTCAGAACGCCTGCAACAGGCCCCGCGGATCCCCTCGCTACACGGGTGCCCAAGGGCTCAGGGGTCCCGCAGGACGCCTGCAACAGGCCCCGCGGATCCCCTCGCTACACGGGTGCCCAAGGGCTCAGGGGTCCCTCAGAACGCCTGCAACAGGCCCCGCGGATCCCCTCGCTACACGGGTGCCCAAGGGCTCAGGGGTCCCGCAGGACGCCTGCAACAGGCCCCGCGGATCCCCTCGCTACGCGGGTGCCCAAGGGCTCAGGGGTCCCTCAGGACGCCTGCAACAGGCCCCGCGGATCCCCTCGCTCCACGGGTGCGCAAGGGCTCAGGGGTCCCTCAGGACGCCTGCAAGAGGCCCCGCGGATCCCCTCGCTACACGGGTGCCCAGAGTGAGCTGCGCTGAAAGGGAGCTCGTGTTCACTGCTACGGGCCAGATACATGGATGTCCCAAAACACTACTACGATGCCCGGAGGCAGCAGCGGATCAGCGCCACCCATAATCAACACAGTGTGAGGGAGGGGGACGGGAACGCGCACCTTGAACAGAGGCACCGCGTCCAGGAGCTGGAGCTTCTCTTTGCGAATGCGCTCGTTGTAGCGGCGCTTCACGTGCATATAGTGCTTGCGCTCCATGACCCACACCTCCACGTCCGTCACCGTGCGCACCGTGGCCTGCCTCGGAGCGTTGTACAGCAGAGCCAGCTCCCCAAAGCCCGAGCCCGGTCCGTACACCACAGGCAGCTTCTCCCCGAGGCTGTCTGGTGATACTAACCCGTCATGGGTGTAGATCTGCCTCTGCTTGTATACCTCACAGTAGCCACTCTCCAGCGTGTAAAACTGATGCGCATTTTGCGAGTCCCCCTGCAAAGGTAGCCGGTGCGAAACCCTCAGGCACACCCAAGTATCTCCGCCACCGTGGACACTCTCTGCCAATCAATGAGTAGTCTCCACTGACATCCACCACTCATCCGGCTGCGCAATCATTCACCTCCGGCAAAAAACAGCTGGCGCCTCCACTCTAAACTTCCACCAAGCATTTCCAATGTCGAAACACCTCCGCCACTGAACCGCTAGGGGCCTCAAATCACCTTTGCCAATCAAGCAGCCGCGCCCGCTCACCTCCGCCACTCAGCCACGTCGACGTTCACTAACCTCCTGCACTTAAGCCGTGCAGTACGTGGCTGTGGGTGAGGTCCTCTAGCACTCAACTGTCGCAGCAGGTGAGAAAGTATTTCTTCACTGCGTTTGTAATACCGATTACGTGCTCCATTTCTTAGCGTGTCTGCGAGGCCCTTGGACGCAGCGATTAATGTGCAACTTCCAAATACAAAATACGAGATACCGTGTGAAGTAACGTAGTGGGAAACGAAGGCTGCACAGCTAGAAACCACCGGGATAACCCTATGGCCACTGCAGGTGCTAGGGAGTCGGAAGGCAGGCGAACCGCGGGTTCTCTCCCTGCACTGAGCCCCTACCGAGCGAGTAGCGGTGCACATAGCGCTAGAACTAATCTTCCTGTTCCGTTATCCGGAACTCCAGCCGGGCTCGCCGGCACAGAATCTCAGATTGTGAGGAAGGGAAGATGGTCAAGACAAACGGTTTACACGTCCGTCCTAGAATCCCGAACAAAGAAGATCCATAACGTATTTCGGAGGAACCGCGTTGAGAGATGTATGCTATGCGTTGGCGCCCCCAAAAGAATTTACCACAGCAATCTGCAAGGGGCGTTCGGACGTATCGTTTGCCTGCGGATGTAACGAGCTGTAGTGGGCCAACAGCGCGGATTCGAATCGCAAGGCGTATTATGTAGAGGAAGAGGCGTTTTGACCTGCAAAATGATATTCACTCCGCCGGGAAAGGTTTGCTTGTGCATTGATTCGATCACGAGCTCGCGCTCCTCCTCGTCGAGGACGACGAAAAGCAGGTTACTGCTAGTCGCCGCGCGTATGCTCTTGATCACTTCCTCACTTTTCGGGAAAGAAGGGAGAACGTGGTCCTCAGATGTGCTAGTCGGTGTCAGGAAGTTGAAGCCACTATGGCGGGATCTCCAGAACGAGCCCTGCTTCGGGACCGCATTCTCTGGGACCTCGGGAACTTTCGGTCCTGGCCGCGTCCTGACATTTTCCGGCGTTATTGCGGTTGTCTGAAGCAGTGCGGCACGATCGCTGGTAAGCAAACTCCCTCCAGTGGAATGATGGTCCACAGTCAGATTCAGGCAGTCCCAGTCATCGACGTTCACCAAGTCCTCCCATTCCCAGGCTTCGGAAGAAAAACCTGAAACGTCAGATCTGAGACGCTCCGTAGTGCAGGTGTTACCCATGATGAAGGCTGGAGCTCCGACGTTCAAGCACTTCGATAGTATAGAAAGATGGCAGGGCGGCTAAGAATGTCTTTGGCCACAGTATCTGTAGCGGGACTATTTGAGCGTACACAAAATGATTTGGAACTGTCGGCGTAAACCCTCCGTAGACGATATGTAGTAATAAGTAAGGTTATGGTGCACGAACGACAAGGTGGCCATGCCACAGAGGGCTTTGCGAGAGACGATGCCGTTGTGGGGTTTCACCAGACGTCCTTGTCAATAGCGTTGCGAGCGAGCAAGATGGAAAGGAGAACACACTGATGACGTGCAGATTTATGTGTTTCCGAAATATACGGTTTATTTTGTGCGCACTCCTCAGGCGGGTGAAGTAGGAACGCCACAAACAGGAGCACGCGTGACTTGAGATCGAGCTCGCAGTTATTGCGGTCACAACATTGAATAAAAACCTAATAACTTTTCAAATAACTCAGAAAAATATTATGAGGCCCCTCAGGAGAAATCTCGCATTCCAGGAGTACTCTGCTCACGACCAACAGGTGTGTTTACCAGTAGCGAGTAGTTATTCCCTTAAAAAATAAACCTCTGCTCCTTATGATTTGGAACCGGACCAAATTACCTTACTTACTTACTTACTTACTTACTTACTTACTTAATCAGCAGCAGCAAAGCGCGAATCCCAACGGGCGACACAGACGAACTTCCGATCTCACGATCGCCAGACGCTAACGATGACAGTGCCACTGCAGTCGCGTACATTTATCGCGACGCCACCCTCGCGTTATGGCATGGCATGTTGGGATGCAAAAAGCGAAGTATTGTCGCGCACATGATCCTACGGTCAGATGGCCTAGTGGAGATCTCCTTTTGAGATCGATCCGCCTAGTACTATAATACAGTAGTGAGTTTGCCGCATTTTCCGGGGACACCTCGGTCCACGTCGGATCGCCTGCGCTGGTCGGATCGTCTGCCGATTTGCTCAATTGAAAACTCAATTCGGCAGCGACGCAAATCGCTCAGCTGACTCGTGACTGTACCTGTTGAATATTCCGTTTACGCCCAACCAAAAGTACATTAGTGTATTCTATTGGAATTCGACCATGCGATGGTCGAACTCGACAACGGTTTGTCTGCCGTTGCCTAAAATGCTAATTTCTGGTTGGTCCAACTCGGATGACACGTCTGCGGACAAGGGTTCTTGTCAAGCCGTGCTATATAATTTTATACAGGAAATAAAAAGCAAAATATAAAAATATAAAAAAGAAAATATACAAAATAGAATTTTCGAATTTCTAATATAATAAAATAATTAATTTGAGAAAATATCCTGAGGAGCTAAATGTTAATTAAGGGTAGGGTGCCGGCTATTTTGGGGGGTTTTACCCATTTAATGTATTAAATCACTATTAATTAAATATTTGGAATTTTTGAGAACTTTTTTGCGGAGGTTATAGCTTAAGGGCCATACTTTTGGGCAAAATTTTAAAAAGTGGTGTAACAACCCTATTTTAGGGTATATTATGGTCATTTTTCTAGGGTAAAGTGTGCAGATCATGCAGTTTGCTCTTGCCGGCCAAATGAGCCTACAACTCTCAAAAACGCAACATGACCCCCATTTTTTAAGTGCTCATGTCCAACATATATGTGATAAGAGTCTTTAAAAAAATTAAGAGCGAAATGTATCGAACCATTTTCGAGAAAGCTCCGTCGATGGACCAGGTGGTACCAGATTCTGGATATTTCAGCTCCAAAAAATGATTTCTCGAAAATGGTTCGATACATTTCGCTTAAAATCAAAATTAAGAATCCTTATTCATATACTAATTGATGGATTAGAAAAAAAATGGGGGTCATGTTGCGTTTTTGAGAGTTGCGGGACACTTGTGGAGCACATATATAATGTCTGAAAACAGAATATTTATGCTATGGCTCGTGAATCGAGCTCTATTAGCTATCAATATTGTCATCTAGTCCGAAGCATCAAGGACCTGCCCTCTGCTATCGTGGCCAAAGCCCACCGACCTATCATACCCGAATCTCTCGTCTAATGGGTCATTACGGGCACTCTTGGCATCCCTCACCAACCTGCGCTTCCTCGCGCCCTCGTTTGACACCCGCAACGCGGCCGCCTTCTCCTTCCGCCGTTGAACTCGCTCATTCAAGGCGTACATGCTCTCCGGAGGGTCAATGCCTAGACGAGCACAAAGCTCACGACGATACCCCGTGCCCTCATTCTTCATCATGATGGCGTGGCAGTGAGCCCAAAAGAACACCCCGGACTGGCCATTCTGCTGAGCTTTACCACCGGGAAGAGTGCCACGAACCACCATTGAGTTGTAAGACTCGTTGGAGTTCGTGTCGGTGTCATGGAGCTGCTTTTGTAGCACCTTCTTGTCGGCCAACCTCCCCACGAAGACATCCTTCACCTTCTCGTAATACCCAGGAGGGTCGTCCGGGGCAAGGAACTTTCCATGGGGCAAGTGGGGCTTGTAGTCGGGCTCGTTCGCGTCAACCCCACACCACGAGTGCCACGTGCCATCCCCCAAAGGAATCCGATACTTCCCGCAGTTCTCGTGCTTGCCGAAGGCATGGTCCACGAACAGACTATTGGGAATAAATGAATCTCGATCGTCGTCTAAAAACCTTCATTTTGACACAATTTTCGTCGTCTAAAAGTTATTGCCACGTCATCTGAAATGTGCCACGTAAGCGACACGTAAGCGACACGTAAGTCGTCCCGCAATTTTTATTACAAAATATTACTCGAATTATTTATTTGTGCATGATGCTTTCGTACTCGGCGAGTCCCGGTAGATTTTTTGTTGCATTTTTGCTCATATGCGTGCATATCATGTACAAGTATGCAAATATGGGTACATCCATGTGCAATTTAGGCCAGCATGCACGGTACACGTTTATGGATGTGCATATTCAGGTGCTTCAATTCCCGTAAAATAAGTTGCAACTGAGATGGGTACTAGCATATGATACACAAATCTATATCACCATACAAATTTATTCAAAATACACCAAATATTTGTCTATGATGTCTTCTAGGCAAGAGATTTCGATCATTTCACCGTGCTAAGGCTACTATATTGCTGATACATTGGAATCTATATCTTCAATCCACAATTATTTGCGGTACTTGTAGGTTTTAATTCCCTCGATAGCGAGGTAACGTTGACCGCAATGTTGACGCTCTATCGGAGAACATAAATGGCAGAGCTTTATTGGTCAAGGCAATTGCATCGCACGCAATATAGGTCGATTTCCTCTTCTCGTTGATGCCGCGGAATAATAAGCGCCCAAGTGACGTCGATTGGAATGACCGGTGTCCTTGGGGTAACCCATTCGTTCCCTATTGGGCTCTGGTCGGGATAAAGTTCCGGTTCTTGAAGGTCAAAAAACATGTATTTCCGAATTCTCCAGGTGTAGCGCCACCAAACGATCTCTAAGTCCTGTCGGTGTCCCGTATGTCTGTCCTCGAAGGTGTTTAAGAACTTACATATCATCCAGCTGTCTACATTGCATTGAGGACATCGCATGTGGACCATTCCATGTGTATTGATAGCGTCTGCAGTGGCTTCATCACGATCGCGTGTCCCATAAACTCCGAATCGTAGAATTGAAGGCATAACGTGGCCACGATATTGCAGGATTTTATACCTGTAGATAACAATGCTTGCAAGGTGATTAACAGTTGAAGCGAGCATCGCCCATAGCAAAAGTCGAAAATATAAATTGTGAGGATAAATGTGGAGCTATAATACCTGCAGATGGCAATGCTTTCAAGGTAAGCAGCAGATGTTTGAAGGTATGGTTGAAGGTGCGTATGTTAGAAGAAACAGGGGGAAATGAATCTTCAAGGGTCGGGCAAGAGCTTTTGTACCTGGTCGTGAGTGGACCGCGGGTCGTGCAAGAGTAGTGTACTTTTGGTCCATTCAAATTCGTATATCTCGCACATGCGGGATCACTTAGTCGCCGATTTTTAATCAAAGACAAAAACACAACCGAGGCAGAAAACCCCATACACAGGCACATCAGCATATCGGCAAGAAACACAAGCCATTGACGAATGAACATTATACACTTCTACCACATTGTTAACATATGTTTAAGTATACTATTCTTATCGAAAAGTAGTCGAAAATCTAACCCTCGGGAGGTTGCAATCCTAAGTCTTACTCGAAATCAAAGTGGAATCAAGATAACATTCTGACTCGTAGCCGCCGTGGTTTCGTTGACGGTGACGTTACGGCTGAACCTGTCGGAACTTGAACCGAAAGGCAAGGTCGTTTCGAAACACACATCGAAAATACCCCAACGTGCATTTGTTGCCTTCCGCATTCCTGCACATATAACATTCATTGTAGTTCCTCCACAACATTCGAACAGTCATACCATGAGGAAGATAGTCAAATTTCCTCATTCTCATTCTGGGGGCAGTAGGGCATGTTGCATACATGCCAAGAACATAGGCAACAATACATTCTCGCTTGGATGGCATGGTTGGATGAGGTGGCAGGTGAAGAAAGAAAAGTGCCAAGCTGAAAAGTGAGTTGTGAGGACAATGTAGGTGCTTAAATATCTCAGTAGTGTGGCCGTCGTGATTTCAGTTGGCCAATCAAATGACCTCTTTCAGGTGGGTCGGATCGAAGGCCCGCATGTCACAAACATAGCATGTCACAACATTGGAAATGTGAAACGTCGATAACAATTTCATTCAAAATATGTTCGAATACAATTATATTTAACGGTGTTCCAACGATAAGTCAATTTGCTCAATGACAAAGCTATATGCTGTCGCTATATAGCATCAATTCATCCGACGGAACTTGACCCAAGAGCTAAGCTCCTCTCTCAACACACGACAAAAAAGGCTGAGTGAGCATTCCATGCCTTCGCCGTCGACGCATTGTGTATTGTAGTTCTGCCACAACGTTTGGATAGTCATACCCGGCGGAAGAAGAACTGTATTGCTGCATGGGTAAGACTCCCCGTGATTTTTGGCAAACTGGTCGATGTATGTGAAAACAGACTGCCGCTTGGATGACATGACTATGGTAGAAGTAGAAGCAGGTGCGTCGCTGACGGGAAAAGGGGGCAAATGAGTAGTTTAGGCAAGAAATAGAGCTTATGATCTTGGAAAGTCTTGGACCTGCCGAATTATTAGCCTATTAGATACCCGGTACTAGTCCGCTCGGATCGAAGGACCTACAAGTACATATCTACTATTATTTTGCGACGAAGGCGTGTCTGCGAAGTCCATGATTATCCTTTCTGCATTGCCAATCATTCTATGAAAGCAACCTCTGAAGTATGCTTTTCGGGCACCTTAACTTGCAGATGCACATCATCAACCGACCAAACGGAGTGAGACGGTAAAATGGATAAGAATATACAGAATCTGGAGCGTGTAAGTTGGAGTGTACAAACCCCATTCTTGCTGTATACTTCTGAAAGTGAGGGGTTTTGAAAATTGTGGCGTCCCGCATTTCAATGCGCACCGAGGTAACGATTTGCCCGCCAGATATCTGCTCTCTCACGACGGGGCGACCCTTTGGCCGACCTGCAAAACATGCGACGCATTGGATTTCCCAAAAGGCTAGAAACTCCAGGTAGTCCCCATAGGACCAAGCACTCATGGAATTCCGTTCTGCTGGATGCCGCGTATCCCCCGGGTACTTAAACAAAGGTCGGCATCTTGCATATGGCTGTCCTAATATATGACCCTTGCAAAACGACAGAAAAACTTATGCCGTGCGTAATCACCTTTCCGACAAGTTTGGGGGGCTTTGCAGTAATTCGCAAGATAGCAGCCGGTACACGTTGCAAGTTGTGAACGATCTTGAAGCCCGCAGTGCAGGCAAACTGGTTACAAAAATTTCATCCGTAAAGGCAGATTATCATGCACGCTTGCGTCATACATTTGAAATTGTATCTTATGTTCCTCTTCCATCGATTTCTTGAGCGCTAGTTCTGAGGGCGAGGACTCTTCAGTGAACCATAGTAACCAAACGTTTTTATCTGGATTTTCCTTCCGCAAAGTAGCAAGTATTGTCATTGGAATTGATTGAACTGAGATGGATGGGAATAAAGGTGCGTCGATGAAGTGTCGAGCGGGGAAATGATTTTGGAAGAGAGGGGAATAGGTTTCATACCTCAATGGTCGTCGTGGTACCGCTCAACTTCATTTAACCAATATAATCAGGCAATCACAATGAAAGCGGAGGCATGTCACCCGCCCCATAAATGACATCGGTTCCACAACAACATATGTCGCCAATACTTTTGGAGAATATACTTTATTTACAATTGTCATATCAAGATATACCATACGTGTTTCATCAGCGTACTTCTGCACTGAGACAATAGGTTATTAAGACTATCAACAAATATTGACCTAGGTGCCGGCACCATGTCCTAGCAGGGAAATCATCATTGCCTAGCGAGCTTTACTTTTCTTGTTCTGATCGGATCCCGGATTTCCGCCTGGTGCCACTTTCCGCTTAGGTATAGGCCCCGCCTTCTTGGCGGCCTCAGCCTTCTGTTTCTTGGCGGCCTTGTCGGCCTCGGCCTTCTGTTTCTTGGCGGCATCCTCCTGTTTCTTGGCGGCCTTGACGGCCTCGGCCTGCTGCCGCTTGGCGGACTTGTCGGCCTCGGCGGCCTCGGCCTGCTGTTTCTTGGCGGCCTTGGCGGCCTCGGCCTCCTGCTGCTTGGCGGTCTTGGCGGCCTCAGCGGCCTCGGCCTGCTGTTTCTTGGCGGCCTTGGCGGCCTCGGCCTCCTGCTGCTTGGCGGTCTTGGCGGCCTCGGCGGCCTCGGCCTGCTGTTTCTTGGCGGCCTTGGCGGCCTCGGCCTCCTGCTGCTTGGGGGTCTTGGCGGCCTCGGCGGCCTCGGCCTGCTGTTTCTTGGCGGCCTTGGCGGCCTCGGCCTCCTGCTGCTTGGCGGCCTTGGCGGCCTCGGCCTCCTGCTGCTTGGCGGCCTTTTCCGTTTCCCTCATTTCGACCGCCGTCTTCTTCTCCCGCTCCTTCTCGACTTTCTCTTGCGCTTTACGATGTGCCTCTCTCTGCCTTTTCACCTCGTCGTATTCCTGCTTGCTCAACACTTCGTCGGCCAAAGAAAAAAATCCATCAGGAAACCAAATGCGCTCTTTCGCTGAGTCGACCATACCTTGCTCCCTGCATCCAAGACACCAGCACTTGTTAAAACCGATATACAAAGTATTTTTTCAAAACAAAAATGGATGTAGACATGAATGCTTACCTATCGAAAGCGACGGAACCCAATCCCAACATGTTGGCGGCTACCGAAGTGGTCCCCGAACCGCAGCACGCATCCAAGATGAAGTGATAATCGTGATGAAGAGGTAACACCCCCGCGTACGCAGATTTCCCCCTCGCTTCCCCCTCTAACTCAGGACCTCGCATATGGATATTGATGAGGTCGTGGATGAGCTTCAGCGGCTTCTGGTGTTTGTTAATTCTTTTACCCTCGGAGTTAATGGCGAATTTCGACGAGTGTACAGGGGCATATTCCCAGGTGTTGGTTCGGCAAGAAGCCACGAACCGCTTATCGACGACATCACTATCCGCATTCTCCTCCTCACCGAGAACTCTAATCAAGTTCTTCATCCAGGGAAGCCTTTTATGCACGGCTGGGTGGGTTTCGTCTGCGAGAGCAATCAGCGCTGCTTAGTCAGATTGCCCATGCTTAGACGCCAAAAAGCAATCACAGAATTGTACGTAACTTAACATCTACGGACCTGTAGGTGTTGCTTCCTTGACGTAGTAACACAAGACAAAGCACTCCATACGGTTGGCGTAGTTCCGTGGCGCAACGCCGGATTCCACGGGCATCATGTTCGATCTGCTCAAAGGTTTCACCCAGAACATCTTTTCGGCGTTCCCGTGGCAAAACTGCTTGGCGGCTTCGAAGAACTCGTGGTGTTGTTGGAAGCCACAGAAACATCCCCCTACCCAATCATCACACGTGGTCAAATTGTTGGAGTTGTGTAGGAATTGCTTGAACTCTCCTGCTAAGAGAGGTTTCGGGAACCATTTCTTGTTCGAGTCCAGAGCATACTCGCAATCCATAATGAAACCGGTGAATGGAAGCCTGGGAAGAGTCGTGAAGGATTCAGGTGATGCGGGCTCCAGCAGAAAGTCCTTCTTGAAAACCAACTGCGGAATCTTGTGAGTGTAGAAGTAGTCATCATCGTCGACTTGCTGGCCCTCAGGAACGTTTGACAATATTCGATAACTCACCCCTGTGTGCAATGTAAACGATTAGTAATTACATAGCTACGGTGCACAAATGGAATATGAAACCGAGATACGCACCTGGAAGATCCTTTAGGATGTTTTCCGCAGTCGATGCTGTCGTCGACCCGATTTTCAGCAACATCCTGCTCTCGATATTATTCCAGTAGAACTTTATATCCTTCGGAATGTTTTTGATCGGTTTCTCTATCTTCTCCTCGTGCCGCTGTTTTTCTTTTGCAGGCCGTTGTTCAAATTGAAATTTCCGGTTCTCCTGCTCGTTCTTGCAGGAGACCTTCGGGGGCACCACTCCCGCCTGGTACAGTTGTAAACAAACCCCGTTGTTAATTGAACGCGCAAGCCGATATGGAAAAAATCGGATATCGTGAAGGACGACCAGAGGGCGCAACTTAGGTAAATTACCTTCAGTAATGTACGTATTTCTCTCTCATCCCCAGCCCCTGGGAAAACTTCGCAAATCTTCCCCCAGTCTTGTTCTGGGTTGGGAAACGTAAAGGTGTCAAGCTTCTTTTGCAGCGCAATGATTTCTGCATCCAGCTCACCGTACGTCATCTTACGAGCCCAGAACTTCGACTCGGGAGCACCGGGATCCACGACAGCATCCACTGGTTTCCTTTCCTTAGGTATGGGATACCCATCTTCATCTAGGTAAGGAATGAAGCAGGCTGCACCTATGTCGTATATGTCGTTTTCGAACCCTCCCGGTTGTGTTTGCAGAAAGTTCTGCATAGAATGCCGGTTTTTCTTGAGAAAGCTCAGTTGCCTGTAGGCCGGTGTCGATTCCAAGGAGTGTGTTATGTTGAATCGTTTATGAGCATCTGAGGCAAGCAGCATTAGGTTCTCTCGAACATTGTTGAGAGTCTTGACCTCGGCGATACGGTTGATCATATCTTTGACCGTGTACTTCTGTTCGATGACGGCTTCGTCGACGAGCTCAGTGATCTCATGTAAGTGTCCTTCGGTCAAGGGGGCCCAGGTATCATAGAACCCCTTCGGCAGATCATGGTAGACGATCGGCTTTCCGGCTGTGGGGTCCCATTTAGGTTGCTTGGTCGTTGGTGCGTTGAGGTCAGTTGTGCCGGCCGACATACCGATTGAACGTTTACGCTTATTGCGAGATGACCCAACCGTGGCCAAGGTCGTCTCCGTGGCGTCTTCATTGTCCGGGTCAACTCCCTCTAGCAAACCTTCATTGTGGGCCTTCATCACTGAAAGCGGAAACATGAAATACCAAATCGCCAGTTAGCTACTGCAAAAACACCTAAGAGCAAATAAGAATAATGTCGGGACGGAATTCACAAAAATGGCAGCACCTCTCTGAAGTTGTTTGAACAACTGGTACGATTGCACCGAGATAGCCCAAGCAGCCCAATGCGTGTTCTTCTTGTCTGCATTCAGATTCTGGTGATTGAACACCTGCGTCTTCAGCGCCGCTTCGAATTCGGGATTCAAGTTCTGCTTCGGCGGCACCCGACGGTATTTCAAGTTCTCAAAACTCTTCATTCCAGCGTCTCTCTCGTTTGGTTCGGCCATCAGTTTCTCCACGTGTTTTCGCATGCCAAGAATGATCTCCGTCATGTTGCGGTGCTTCATGTAGGCGTCAATGTTGTTCTGCTCATTCCCAAGCTGCGTGCGCAAACGAATTGCACGGATCATGACTATAGCTGAGAAGCTGGCCGACCGTAAACCTCCCTAAACACTTGAGCATGTAAGCCCTGAGAAGCACCTGAGAAAACTGGCATGAGTGAGACACACCTGATTCATTTCGATGGCGCTCAAGTTCATGAAGAGACGGCATTCGATGAACTGAAACGCTTCCGTTCGATTTTCATGGTTTGCGTGCTTTGCTTCATCCGCCTTGACGCAGCGACGCTTTGCCTCCAGCAAATGCCGATGTCCAAAGCA
>LGRX02000157.1:0-23380 GCA_001247695.2 Cymbomonas tetramitiformis
GCTCCAACCGCTGTCTAGCGTCCCGCAGCTGCGACGAAAATTTCGCGGCCACTTCGTGTGCGGTACCTACTCCCCCTGTTCGTCGCCCAGCGGTGGACTGTGCAGCCTCTAGGAAAAGGTCCAACTGTGACAGCGGCGAGAACCCAAACACCAGCTCAAATGGTGTGAAGCCAGTAGACTCACTTCTGGAGTCATTGATCGCAAACTCCACGTTAGTGGTGTACAAGTCCCAGTCCTCCACATTGGCGTCTACGAAGGACCTGAGCATGTCCTCAATAACTCTGTTGCTGTGTTCCGCCTGACCGTCAGACCTAGGGTTGTACGGCGTAGTGCGAGCCACTTTTACACCCATTAGCCTCATGAGTTCCTGCCAGAAGGCATCCTGAAACCGCGGATCGCGGTCAGAGACGATTTTCATAGGTGCGCCATGTAAGCGCCACACCGAGTCAAAGTAGATCCTGGCCACTACACCCGCAGAGCTGTCCCCGAAGTTCATTGGTACGACGTGGACCATCTTTGTCAGCTTGCACGTGAAGGCCACGAAGGCACCGTTACCTCTCTCTGATACTGGCAAGCCGGTGACGAAGTCCACTGCGACATCTTGCCATGGTCTGTTCGGGATGCTGTGAGGATTCAGCAGCCCATCTGGGTAAGTTCCCCGCGGTCTTACTGATTGGCACACTGCGCAGGACGCTACCCAGGTGCCTACGTCCTCTGCAGCACCACGCCAATAGAAACGACGCAGCACTCTTTCCAGAGTTTTGTCTCTTCCGGTGTGACCTGAGGACAATGACTCATGGGCATGACGAATCACTACCTCCCGAAGTGGAGAATCCTCCCCCAGCACCAACTGGTACCTTCCTGCTGCGGTTCTCCAAACTACCTCACCCACCAGCCTGAAGTCCTGTAGGCATTGGTGCGGTGCTGCTTTTACTTTCTCTCGCAGTGAACGGAGTGACCCCTCTCGGGTGTACTCTGCTTTCAGTGCACGCAGGAACTTCGAGTCTGACTGCTGGGAGATTGTGTCTCTGAAGTCTGCCGCTTCACCCGTCCTTATCACAGCGGGAGTCGTTCTCGGATGTCTCACGCGTGCTGGCTGAGGTTTGGCAGGAGGGGCGTGCACTATCAATACAGGCCAGCGGAGGTCGAAAGCCTTTCCATCTGGGTTCTCGAAGAACTGATTAGGCTCGCCCTTGTCGTCGTGAGTAGGGACAACCTCTACGATCTGCATATTAGCCTTCCTGAATAGCTTGCGCCACGCGGGGAGCTTGGACTGGTGGTCTGGCAGGACAAAGACCGCAGAGGTGTTCTCCGGGTCCGCCTTCCATTCCGCGATGTACTTGTTCAGAATTGCCTCCACAGTGATGTGTTTGGAGTTATACGGGGGATTGCACCAAACCCGAAGACCCCTCCATTTCTCAGAAAGGCAGTTTGTCCAAAATCGATCCGTCTGTCTGTTACGGCCGCCAAGGTCACAACAGGCGTCCACGTCGAAGGGTTCAAACTTCTCGACGTACTTCGAGGAGTACTCTGCGCGAACACGCCAATTCTGCGAGTCCTCTGGAGGGCGAGCTTGTCGCTTCTGTGGGGGAAGGATCGAGGGTGAAACTGACTGCTGGGGCGTCTTCTGAGGGTGTGGTGAGCTCACTGGCGGCTTGTCAGTGGGCGCCGCCGGTGTATCAGCTCGTGATGTAGGCACTCGCATCTTCGGCGACACTGACCGTGGAGGCGCTGGGGTCGCAGAAGCTTTCCCAGCTCGTGCCATGCTCCTCGTTATCCTTATCTGAGGTGGAGCTCGGTCAGGGGGTTCGCGTGGAGTTTCTGCCGGCTTCGCGCTTCTGGCTTCAGGCCAGTCAGGCATGTCGAAGTCGAGGCCATCTCCCTTCGCCCCTTCATAGAGCTTCGGATTAACGAGAGCGATGGTCTCCCCCAGGTCTATGGCCTGCTCCGCCACAGAGAGGGTTTCCACTGCTGAAAGCCAAGAATCAACCGTCTGGGCCCATTATTGGGGATGAGCCGCGGGTGGTGAAGTGGTGAAGCATTCAGACTCCAGCGATGCCAGAGGGTCCTTCGGCAGGTCAGAGGTGGGGTCGATCACTCCTGCTTCCTTCAACCCTTCTCGAACGTCCTTGTCCTTGAAGTCAGGTCTTCTGGACAAGGCGTCTGGTACCAGCAGCAGTGCCCCCTTACTTGATGTACTCCATGCGCGGGACTCCCACCTCCACCAGATCCATGTACCAGCGCGCCTGCCTGCGGCTGAGCTCTCTTCCAGGTTCCATCAGCCATTCAAGGGGACGGTGATCGCCCTGGATGCGGAAGTTGGTGAAGATGATGTAATGCCGCCAGGTGACGGTGGTACAGTGGTGCAGGGCGCCCAATTCTCGCTCGCCAGTGTGGTAGTTCTGCTCAGCAGCTGAGAACTGGCGGCTCTCGTATGCTATCACGCGTAGGCCGAGACCGTCTCCGTTGTCTTGCATCAGCACTCCCCCAAGAGCGATGCCGCTGGCGTCTGTCTGCACCACAAAAGGTGCTGTGCCGTCCGCGGCACCCTTAATGTTGGGTAAGGCGAGGACTGGTGCTGAAGTGAGGGCTTTCTTCAGTTCCTCGAAGGCCCACTGCTGCATGGGACCCCACTCCCAGGGTACGTCCGATTTGGTCAGCCGGGTGAGGGGCTGAGCGATCTCGGAGAAGCAGTGAATGAATCTGCGGTAATACCCTGCCAGGCCCAAGAATTGCCTGACGTGGGTAACCGTCTCCAGCTCTGGCCAGTCTCTCACTGCAGCCACCTTGTCATGTTGGGGTCTACAGCCGTCCGCGGAAATGCAGTGACCAAGGAACCGCAAGGATTTCTTCAACAGTTGGCACTTGGACCTTTTGAGGAAGACGCCCTTCTCCCTGCACGTCAGGAGCAACTGCTTGACGTGTTCATAGTGCTCTGCGGCGGTGTTGCTGAAAACGACCACGTCATCAATGAAGATCCGGACAAAGGGGAGATGACCCAGAGCCCGCTGCATCCGTCGCTGGTACTGAGATGGCGAGTTCTGCAGTCCCTGTGGCATGACCAACCACTCATATGACCCCATCTGAGTGGTGAAGGCGGTCTTCTCGATGTCTCCTGGAGCCATCGGAACTTGCCAGAAGCCATCCACCGCGTCGAATGAGGAGAAGAACTTCGCACCCTGCATCTCGTCGAACATCATCTGGATGTCTGGGAGGGGGTACTTGTCCTTCACTGTCTGGCGGTTAAGAAGCCGGTAATCGATCACCAGTCGCAACTCCTTGGGGTTCCCTGGTTTGGGGACCATCAGGCAGGGAGCTGCATAAGGGCTGGATGAGGGTCGGATGTAGCCCTTGGACATCAAGGTCTCGACGCGCTCTCGAAGTTGGCGGAGTTCCTCTGCTGACTTCTTGTAGATGCGCTGGCAGGGCGGCCCCTTCTTGCTCAGCTCAGGGTCCAGGTTGATGTCAGTGTCGACAACGGGTACGGGCTAAACCCGGGATCCGTAGCCGGGTCGTCAACTTTCTCAGCCTCCGTCTCCGACGGGTCCGAATTTCATCAGGATCCGATGGGGAACCGTCTCCATCGGAGCTCGTGAAGTCCAGGCTCCGGCTCCGATGGATCCCAAAGATCTCAGGATCCGACGAATACCGTGTCCGTCGGAGCCGGATATTTCCAGGCTCCGTGTCCGATGGATCACGAAGATCGCAGGCTCCGGGCGTGCCCGTCCCCATCGGGTCCTAAGATATCCCAGAGCCGCCTCTGTCGGATCGGGCGTCAAATGGGACACACTTGGCGGGTGGCGTTGGCGTCTTGCGTGGCGTGTTGTGCGTGTTCGAAAGGGGGAAATACTGTGACACACGGAATCTATGTGGGTCGTGTGTGCGTGTCCAGCAAGGAGCATATAGTATCTGATATTAAATATATCATAGGTATGAACCATATTCCCTTGGGATAAATATTGATTTGTCCGCTAGTAACTCCACAATTGTGATAAGCGCACAAGCCTATCCTTTCCTAGCGACTATCGAAAATGACGGGGAGTGCCAACAAAAAGACAACCTCAATTCAGTTGTCGAACTAGTTGTGTTATCATATATAACATTGAATTGTCCGATTCTTTTGGTTTTGAATGTGTATGCCATAGTGTAGCATCCGTCTCCACAGAGGTTTATAGGTGCGTGCAGGACCCGAATAACCCGAACGCGAGGGAGCATGAAGCACACAGGCTCCGGCTCCGTAGGATCCTGGATAAGCCATGATCCGATGGTTACCGAACCCGAAGGGTTCATACAAATCAGGCTCCGTTAGTTTCCGTCACCGATGGAGCCTTAAAATCCTAGCCTCCGTGCGAATCCGTACCCATTCGAGTTCTAGGGTACCAGGCTTCGGCTCCGTTGGAGCCTTAAGGTCCCAGGCTCCGACGGATACGGTTTGGACCCGTTGTCGACACTGGTTGATGTTGGCCTCATCTTGGGGATCATGTCTGAGACCATCAATGTTCGGTAGGGCAGTCGTCATCTCCTTCTTGTACTCTTCACCCCAGAAGCCCTGAAATTTGAGGGTCCACTCGGGGCCCACTTCTGCGTCTTCAGTATCTGCAGGGGGTTCGGCTTCTTCAGGGTCAATAGCCGTGGCTGCAAAGGCAGAAGTCGTATCCCCATGAGACTTCTCGGCCATCATGAGCCAGGCGGGTTATATCCCCGGGTCATCGTTGCCGCGCAGCTTCTGCGTCTCCGCGTACACCAGGTACTTCTTCAACTGGGCGGGGGTCAGGAACACCTCATCCACCAACCCCGCACAGGCCGTGCCCTTCGGAGACTTGTCTCCAGATGCTTTCCCAGGAGAACAGCCTGTGATGGTGACGCGATCTCCAATCTTACCACTGCGGGACTTCCTGAGGAAGGAGACGGAACCATTCCCTTCATAGCCCAGAGTGACAGGAGAGTGACTGCGCAACCACCTTCCGCCAAGAATGACATCCACCTGTATGCCCAGTGGTAGGATTCGAAGGGCAAGGGCGTTCTCTGTATAGGTGCCCGTGGTGGTGTGCGTGTTAAACTTGGCGTACGCAGTGGCGCCAGTGATCTTTACAGATCCATCCGCCAAGGTGACTCGCATCTCGGAGCCAGCTCGTGTCGTGAGGCCACATCGCTTGGCGCTCTGCTCCGAGATGAAGTTGTCAGAGGCCCCCGAGTCGATCAGCACCTTGACCGTGTGCCCTCTGAGGGTTGCATAGAACACCAGCAGCAGCGGTCCTTCTTCGTCATGTGCCGCTGCGAGGGTGCCCTCAATGTCGGTCTTCCACTGAACTCCCCCATCCGTGCGTATACTTTTGCACTTAAGGTTGGGGAGGAGGTTGTCCGAGCACACTGAGAAGGAATCGTGGTAGAATGTGGTAAACTGGTGTTAAAATGTGGTAAACTGGTGGTAAACGGCGGTAAGCCCCTATGTGGGGTGGTAATCAGGTGGTAAACGTTAAAATATTAAAAAAAATATATAACTGACGGTAAATCATTGGTAATTTGCGGTAACATAGGTTGAAGCATGGTAAAAGCCTGGTAATTTCAGAACGGAGCGTGGTAAACGAGGATCTGGAATGGTAAATGGTCGTGGCCTAATGGTAAATGGATATAAAACTTCGCAATGTAGTATAAATATAGAGACGGAGCTGGTAAATCGTGGTAAACGAGGATCGGGAATGGTCTCAGATCGAGATGTGCAATTCTCTGGTCTGTGTCACCAACGCAAGGTAGAATTTGAAAGGAGTGGAGCGCCGTGCCCGTCCAGTCCCCGGGGGCGAGCTTGCTATTCATTCTGCCGCAAACTACTTTTTACGGACTCAACAGGCAAGGAGCCTACCGTCTCGAAGGCCAAAGAGTCGGCAAATTCGAGCACGCAGCGAGCAGAGGGTGCAGCTCACGTTCCTCTCAGCTCGATACTTAGTCTTCCCGTGTCCCTCGTGGCATTTTTTTGGGACCTAGGGGGATATATTAGTTTCCGAATCCCTGTAAACACGTCTGATACCTAAGTCTTCGAACAGTGGTCATAATGGGAGCTGATCTTGAAGTCAACGGTTCTGAGGAGGTAGCGCCTTCATTCCTCTTTTACCCACTTGGACGTTCATCGCCTCGAAATAAATTTACGGTAGTAGACTTTTTGGTTTCTTCGGCCATGCAATGCGGCTGTGTAAGGAACTGTTTGTAGTTAGTTTTTGCGAGTTCGATTTGCACGAGAGGAACCCTAGGATCTTCCTGATGTTTCAGCGTGCTATGCAATCGGACACGTCAACTGTCATCCTCCTGGAAAATCGATATATGCGGGGGTCTTATTTCTTTGTAGGCGGGAAACGGAGTCGTTACGGATGTTGTAAACGGCGCTCCGACTTCAGAAAAGGGAGCGAGCAGAAGCAAGAAGCGACGCGAGAGAAAAAGAAGGCCGCTAAGGTGTGGTGCACGCATACCGTAGGGGGGGGGCAGTAGATATACTTGTGCTTACGTCCTACTTATCATGTAACGCACATTTTCTTCACAGCATGATCTCTGACTGTATGGAATATTGCTAGCCTTGCGGACGCGCGGCAAGTTGAAGCTGCAATCTTCACTTAGGTTCACTTTTATGTTATGCATTACTTATTTAAGTAGCCCTGACACACAGGTCTATCAAAATCTTAAGCTTTCAGGACGATCGCCGTGTTCATAAAGGTGGAAAGGGATGGCTATATCTTGGGTGCGGTTTTTCTCTACGTCTGCTTTGTGCCATTTTCTTAATTTCTTCAATGCGCCGGGAAAGATAGCCGTTGAGGACAGAGCAACACTGTTGCCACTAGTTTTGTGCGCTAGTTTGTGGATACCTTTAATTGTCTCTCGTGTGTGCATGCTGAAAGCTTTTTTCAGAGATGTTTTTTTGCTCGATCTGCGCTGCTATCAACCGTGTTTTCCACACGCAGGACATCACTATTTGAAGTCTGTGCGCTAAGACAGACCTCTGACCATGCCAGTCTACTCCTAGCTCACCGACTAAATGTAAGCGTCTTCTTCTGTATCGCACAGGGAGATGTTGAGCTTGGAGCTCAGGAGGCTCTATTTCTTGTGAACTATACTCGGCGTGTCGTCACTGGCGAGTTGGCTGATGAAGACAGAGTTCTCAGGGATTCGGGCTTTAAGGACGTCAAGAAGGACGGCGTTGCTCTGGCTTGTTTTGTTTTTGGGATTTTCATCACCGTACGGACTCTTCAGGTCTTGCCCTTAAACTGTACGGCCCGTACATCGCGCTGATCTACTCAGGCATATGTGGTTATGGCAACTGCAAAAACGCGTGAGTGCATTTAGAAATGATAGAGAGACCTACCTGGCTGTCAATATTCGACTTCATAGCTATTCAAGGTACGCTTGATTGCTGCGTGACAACGTGAGTTGTATCATATTTTCAAGGATAACGGTTGGGTTCTACTCCGCTCCATCTCATCTTATCTTTCTTGACCCTGTGCCGTGCAACCCACAAACGCAGGCCACTGTGTTCTCCTTCTTGGCGAAGCTTGCGGGACTGAAAACTGCCAAGGAGACCGCGAAGTTTGCAGAGGCGCTTCGGGTGTGAAACCAACCTTGCCGTGTGTCAAGAGCAATAGCAGCGACCCTCGTGCATGTTGAGGACGGCACGGTTAGAATATGGCAAGCCGATGTGCCCTCCTCATTTCGGCGCTTTTGACATCACTTTATCTTTATCCCGTTTGCTACCATGAAGGTACAGCTTCTGTTCACTAAGCAGTAGCTCCAATTCCGACAGGAGTTCAGCTTTTACTCGTTGTCACTGTTTCTTTCTTGGGTCTGCCTTGGTCGCGAAAGCTGGTTATACAATTTGGACGAGATGTGGAAATACGATCGTCAGTACGACACCGTTCCCGCCGAGTTCAAGGCCCTATACTTTCTCGAGGCAAGCTGGTACCTGGCCGGGGTGGTTTCTCTATTTTTGGACGCAAAAAGAAAGGTAGGGATCTGTTCAACTTATGATATTTGTATCCATAAAGCCACCACAAGATCTTTCCAGCTTCGTAGATTGTTTCCGTTTTTTCGCTTTTGTTTAGCTATTTCTAACGCTCATGATGCCGGCGGTTGTGCTAACGCTCGTCTTTGATCCGCTTTCAGGATTTCGTGGAGATGACAACGCACCATCTATGCACAGTTCTCCTTTTGCTTTTATCTTTCCAGCAAAGCCACTGCCGAATGGGGGCGGTCGTGTGGATTCTTCATAATCGCAGTAGCGGTACTCGACTGGCTATTACTTACTCGATTCCTATTTTATACCTGACCTCTCTCCAACCTCTGTTTCGGGTAGGCAAATCCTCCTCAAAAAAACTGCCCACAGACCACGCCATCGCACAAAACTTTGAAAACCATGTGTTATGTCCGGTGTTAGGGGGGTGAGGAGGAAATGGAGGAGGCCGAGGAGGAGAAGAAGCCGGCAAAGAAGGTCAGATCCACGCGGGCTGGCACTTTCTTTTCGGAGTGGGTTTTCCCAACTCGCACGTTGAGGGCAAGCTACGGTGGCCCGCCTTCTGCTGCATTCCATAGGGGCAGCGGTCGCGCTGCCTGCTCGTGTGCCCCCTCGAGTTACGACTAGGGGGGATGCTTTTAACTCCCCTCGGAGCCTTTCCAATCGCTCGGAAAGTGAGGTACTGGTTAGAAAGCCAGCGGCGATTCACTAGCCTTTTTTCCTTCTGGATCGGGGCACAGGGCTCGGCGCGCCTGCTGTGAGCTCCCCCCCTCAGTTTGTGCGTTGCACGGTCTCACTCCTTGCCTCAACCTTGGCGATTAGTACATGGTGTTGGGTCCGGCTCATTCCCTTTCTGAATCCACTTAACGTGCTTTGCTGTACGTGCCCTTGCTGGCGTGGCAGCTGTTCCAGGGTTCCAGTATATCCAGTTCCAGTATATCTAGGTCATGCGCACGTACGGAAAAATACACGCTCACGGCGGGCCGTGACGAGATGCGGGGAGGGTGGGTAGGTGTCTTAGGGGGCCGCGGTGCGGAGCGGCAAAAAGGGGAGAGGCATGGCGCGGTGCGTGTTGGCTGTGGCGGGCGCGGTGTCGGCTTGGGCTGGGGAGTGGACATGTGTGATCAACCAAGGATGTCTATCCCACTCTGATACTCGTCGTAGTCGTTGGGGTCCGCCTCGTACTCATACGCAGACTCCTCGCCAGCACTACGGCCAAATGGGTTGTCGGGGTCTACGTCAATGTAGCCCCCTGCTCTCAGGTACTCATCGTGAGGGCAGGGATTGTCTGCGACAGGCTCCTCTTCCGGCTCATCCTCCTGTACCCCTCCAGCGTTCGTCGCGTGGGCCCCTGCAGGGAAGCCCTCACCGGGGTGCTCGGCGTGCACCCCTCCAGTGGTACGAAAGGCCCCTGCTGGGTAGCCCGTGCCGGGGCGCTCTGCGAGCACCCCTCCAGCACCATAGGTGGCCTGAGCTCCCACCTGCAAGCCTGACGCAGCCAGCACCGCCGCCTCTTCCTGCCGACGATACGCCAGCCAGCGTGCCGCCTCCTCAGCACTCCTAGCAGTCCCCGGCAGCGTCTGAGCCGGGGAGTGAAGTGCAGGGGCGTAAGGGGAGGGAACCCCCCCGAAGGGGAAACCCCCAGACCAGGTCCATGGTACAGCGGGGACCGGTCCAGGAACTGCTGCTGGGGTGTGGTACACCGGGACGGTTCCTGAGGGATGTGGCTGTGGGTAAGGGCTGAGTGGAGTAAGGCGGGGGTCTGCGAGGGGGACCTGAGGTGGTTGATATGGCAGGGGACTGGGCTGTCCTGGGGCCATGAGTGCTGCAGGTCCGGTGGTGGAGGGTGGAAAGGAGCCAGCAGCAAGTGAGGGTGGAAAGGTGAATGGAGACGGGGGTACGGCGTATGGGTCGTAGGGCGGCTGCATATCTGGAAATAGGCAGGCTAGTTCTGTTGTGGAGGTTGAGGTAACAGTAGGGGCTGGAAACCTTCAGGAAGTGTGAACGGGTCCTCTTCGTCGTCCGACGTAGTGGGGGACACTGAAGGTGAAGGAGGGAAGCCGCCAAATGGAATACCAGGTTGCTGAAGAGGTCCGGGAGGGTAGACCCACTTGTCAAAGCCCTGCTTCCACCACTTTCGTCTGTACGTGTCACCAATACCAAAGGGTATGGCCATATGTTGGTAGGTTACTAAAAATAGCCCACAGTGTTAAGGGGGCTGGAAGTGGATGTATGTTCAGCAGTCGAAAGCACACTTGCTGCCAGCTGCTGAGGTTGCTTGTAACACTATTGGAAGTGAAAACAGAGTTGAATGTACTTTTTATGTTGTCAACGTAGTCCTTACTTCACTTCTGTCCATTTCCAGAAAATTCGCCAGGGCTCCGCGACACAGTTTTCAAGTGCTAGGTGTGGATGGGGAGTGCATGCTGCAGCCAAAAGTATCCAAATAGCTCCCAGAAGGTCCCATAACTCCATACACTGATAAAAACTTTTCAGTAAGGTCCATATTTGAAAGATAAACCGTGTGTACTGTCCAGAATAAGTATTTGGCAGTCTGAAAAGTCCATTTTCAGTCAAAAAGGGCTATTTTGGGGCTGAAAAAGGTGCATGCATCAGCCAAAAAGGGCACCAAAGGGCTGTAGACCTTCAAGAACTGTTGAGAACGGTAAATAATATCCATACTGAGTAGAATAAAATAATAATATCGTTCAAAAGTTCCATATTGAAGTCTAGAAGCTTGATCCACTCTTAAAACTCAGGGTTGATGGACCAAAAAGGAGTGAATGCAGCTCCCAAAAAGGCTCAAAAAGGTCTCAAAGCTCCAAGAATTGATGAGGACTGGTAAAGTTTGGTAAAATATATCCAAAATAAGTAAAATAACTTTTCACAACCATCCAGAAGCCCAGTTATCGAAGTTGAGGAGGTGCATCAACTCTTTTTAAGCTCTAAAAAGGGGGTGAATCCGCACATATTTTGAAGAAATAAGCTGTTTGAGGCCATACTATGAGTTGATGAAGACTAAAACAATTGTAAATAACTCATAAAAATCGCACAAAAGTTGTTGTAAGCCATCATACCTCCCCCCCAATATGTGCCGTAGAGTTCACTTATCAGGATGCACACGGAAGTGAGCCAAAATAGGCCAAAAACGAGTGAAACCGGTATAACCAACGACAAAAACGGTCCCGCCTCTAGGACGCTAACCCGTCAAGCCGCCAGAACAACCGGAATGCACACCAAAAACATATCAGAACGTCGCAACGGAAGCTGAAAGCAGTTCGCCACAGGTCCAAAGTGCGCATGCAAGCACGCAAAGCGAGCGAGAGCGAGCTAAAAAGACGCTCACACGCCTAAGATACCAAATTGTCCCAGGAGAATTCCCAGGAGTAAACTATTATCCTCTATTATCTTGAGGAATCATATCATATATTCACATATACTATTTAACATAAACCCAGACAGCAAGAGTTATATCATTTGCTGTCCAAGTCCAAGAGACCAACTCTGTTACCTCTCTTTATTCTCTCCTCTGAGCTCACATATTATTTTCCCCAACTGTTCGCTCAGGCAATGTCACATCCACTCACTAATTTCCCTAATAGTTCGCTACTCTTATTCTCATCGAAATCAGACCCCCCTACTATGGGTGTCTCAGCAGGTACGTCGTGCCTCCTGGCACACAAAACATATCATAGATTGATAAATATCACTAAAGTGGATAATCCGCTTAAGTTGATAACTCTATATATCATCAGATAGTACATTTACTGCCATGGGTTTAAATCAGTAAAACCCAGAAATGTGATCAACCTCAGATGTTGATATGCAGCATAATTCACTTATATGCCATGAAATTTGTCATGTGCAAAAATAAAGTGATTTGCAGTGCTTCTGTACTTTGCATTCCACACACACAGAGAGATATGTATATATATGATATATATATAGAGAGAGAGAGCCAAAAACGGCCAAAATAGGCAAAATCCATTTGCGATAAATTTGAAAATTGGAAATCGGACCCTATTTTATTTGATAATATGATTTTATACCTATTGAGGTATGAGAAAATCATAATGACACATGTCATATCTCGTGTAACACCCTAAATAACAGGCGTTGAATATGTGGGGGTACACATATTGGCTGTAACACTAAATCGGTCAAAATGTTCTACGTGTAATCTTTTGAAAATTTGGGATTTTTTTTTTGGCTAAAATGAATACTTAGCTATCGAATAACAATCCCTGATTTACACAACACGTGTAACACCCTGTAACACCCTAAAAATTGAATGTGTGTGCCAGAGGTGTAACATACCTTCTGAACACCACGTAACATTCAGTTTGGTACTAAATGCAGTTTTGCTTAAAAACATTTGCAAAATATTTATATTGCTTATTTTTTACCTGTTTTAGGGTTACTGATACCATGTAACACCCTAATCACATTATTGGATATATGGGCCACTGTAACCAAACATGCCCTAAAATGCCACTATAATTTCGATAAACTTCGTGTTTGGCATTAACATATCATGCTGTATTCGACACAGACATGATGATATATCGGGCAACAACCCTAAAACTGTAACAGATGCTTCCTATATGGAATGCATGCTATTTATGAGGTATAGGCAATTGACAACTCCCTTATATCACACACTTCCTTGATGGGGGAAGAAGGTGGATATATATATATATACCTACCTCATTATTATGTACGAATGTACTACATGTATGTAAACATACAGATATACCATATATAACATATAAATCACACACACACTCAGTTAGTCGATTAGCTGAAGGTATTTTTGTGCTGTGTTTTGTTTTTAGATGGTTGCACTCGAAGAGGAAGATTCACAGATTCCTGATATCAACCCAGATCCTTCGACATGGTTTTTCGACATTCTTGGTTCATATGATGCATTCAGCCGGTTTAAAGTCCCGAAATGGATCGCTGGTTATGCCGACACACAAACCAGATATTACCAGATAGGCTTCTATGACAACATCAGTCGTATGAAGCCAGACATGAGCCGATTCAAGGATCCTGCCAATGAGCCTCAGGAACCAGAGACCGAGTACACAGAAGATAATCCTCCGATGGTTTTTACAGATCCATATGCAGATTCAGTCCCAGCACCAGCTCCACCTAGTTTGGTCCCAAAGGTGAAAATGACACCACCTAGGGAATTCAAATCAGGACAGGATGCAGAAGTCTGGTTGGACACGGTGGACCGATATTTCCAGTTCACCTATCCAGGTGTCAATGATAAGGACTTGATTACAGTGTTTCTGACTCTTATTCACCCTACAAAATAAGGATTATTCCAAGGGCTTGGACCGTCGGCTTGGAACCCCATAGGACCCGGTAGGACAGGTATGTGTTTGAGAGGCGTTGGCGTTAACACTGTGAATTCCAAGGGCTTGGACAGCAAATGTCCCGGTCCAAGCCCCGTCCAAGCCGCGGTCCAAGGGCTTGGACCGGGACATTTGCTATCCAAGCCCTTGGAACCCCCTTGGAATTTACATAAAATTCCAATCGGTTTCCAAGCCGTTGGACCGTCGGTTTGGAATACCGTAGGACCCGTCTGGACCGTCGGCTTGGAACCCCGTAGGACCTGTTATGATTGATGATTCCAATGGGGTTCCGGCGGCCTGGACGCGGCTTGGACCAAATAATAACGACATTCCAAACGGGTTCCAGCGGCTCGGCAACAGCTTGGAACGCATTAGGACCCGTTTGGACCGTCGGCTTGGAACCCCGTAGGACCTGTTATGATTGATGATTCCAATGGGGTTCCGGCGGCCTGGACGCGGCTTGGACCAAATAATAACGACATTCCAAACGGGTTCCAGCGGCTCGGCAACAGCTTGGAACGCATTAGGACCCGTCTGGACCGTCGGCTTGGAACCCCGTAGGACCTGTTATGATTGATGATTCCAATGGGGTTCCGGCGGCCTGGACGCGGCTTGGACCAAATAATAACGACATTCCAAACGGGTTCCAGCGGCTCGGCCAAAACTTGGAACGCGTTAGGACCCGTTTGGACCATCGGCTTGGAACCCGGTAGGACATATTATGATTAATGATTCCAAAGGGGTTCCGGCGGCCTGGACGCGGCTTGGACCATATAATGACGACATTCCAAACGGGTTCCAACCGTTTGGACTGCATTAGGAACCGTCTGGACGTCGGCTTGGAACTCAATGGGACCTTTTATAGTGGTTATTTACAAAAATGTTCCAGCCACCCGGAACTACGGTTCCAACCGTAAGGACCGGTATATGTCCATCCGCTTGGAACTATGGTTCCAATCTGGTTTTGTTCTATATACATACAAACAGGTACCAAGGGCTTGGAACCATTGGTCCACAAGCTTGCTATTATGCATATGCAGTACAAAGGTGTTATTGATATGTATTGCTGTTTGAAATATTTACACAAAGAATCGTAAAGGTTCTCTATTGCTTGGTCTCGTCTCTAACAAGCTCTATAATCTGACAAAAATAGCAGTCATGCTGCCGCATCTCAACCCCCCTCCTATGCGTATGCGCACCCTCCAGCTCAACCCACCCCCTATGCGTGTGCGCACCCTCCGGCTCAGCCCCACTCCTATGTATGCGCACCCTCCAGCTCAACCCCCTCCTATGCGTGTGCGCACCCTCCAGCTCAACCCACCCCCTATGCGTGTGCGCACCACTCCGACTCAGCCCACCCCTATGCGACCGTGTGCCTATCCCTCCCGGCTCAACCCACCCCCTATGCGTGTGCGCGCCCTCCGGCTCAAACCCACCCCTATGCGTGGCGCACTTTCCTCAGCTCAACCCCCTCCTGTGCGTGGCACCCTCCAGCTCAACCCCCCTCCTATGCGTGTTCGCACCCTCCCGACTCAACCCCCTCCTATGCGTGTGCGCACCCTCCAGCGCCCACCCCTATGCGTGTGCGCACCCTCCCGGCCTCAACCCCTCCCTGTGCGTATGCGCACCTCCAGCTCAACCCCTCCTATGCGTATGCGCACCCTCCAGCTCAACCCACCCCTATGCGTGTGCGCACCCTCGACTCAACCCCTCCTATGCGTATGCGCACCCTCCGGCTCAACCCCCTCTATGCGTGTGCGCACCCTCCAGGCTCAACCCACTAGCCAAAACGTGCGCCCCTCCAGCTCAACCCACCTCCTATGCGTGTGCGCGCCCTCCAGCTCAACCCCACCCCCTATGCGTGTGCGCGCCCTCCAGCTCAACCCCACCCCTATGCGTGTGCGCACCCTCCCAGCTCAACCCCCTCCGATGCGTGTGCACCCTCGGCTCAACCCCCTCTATGCGTATGCGCACCCTCCGACTCAACCCCCTCCTATGCGTGTGCGCACCTCCAGCTCAACCCACCCCTATGCGTGTGCGCACCCTCGATATCAACCCAACCCCTATGTGTGTGCGCGCCCTCAGAGCAAGCCCCCTCCTATGCGTGTGCGCGCCCTCCAACCCACCCCTATGCGTGTGCGCACCCTCCAGCTCAACCCACCCCCTATGCGTGTGCACCGGGTGCACCGGGGGGGGGCCAACACACTATTCGATGAAAATGATATTCTCATGTGAAAATGATATTGCCTTATTTACCTCATGATAGGATTAAAAAGCCGCATTTTAACAGTCAAGAGCATGCAAGTGCAGGTTGTGCATTGGATTTAATGGTTTTTATGGTACAAAATTGAGGTCAAATGCACTTTTTCGAAATCTAGGAGGAGTGAAAACACAAAGAACTTTTGACTCAGAATCTATATACACGTTATACACATATTATTTACATGTTTTTTTTCGTCTTGCTTTACGCGTCCACATCCGGTGCTACCGCTACCGCTACGCAATTATCAAAAGCTTCGTCTTCATCGGAATCATCCGATTCATTCAAGTCACCTAGGTCCTTGCGCGTGCGTTTGGATTGTTGTGCAAGCAAAGCGACGACTATCTGCGCGTATTGCTCGTTCGGTATACTCCGTTCGGGGTCTTTCGCATCCACATTCCATGCCAGCACTATTTCATTCTTATCGAAAGTCTCGGTAGACGGTCGGTGCCCCGGTGGCGCTGCGAAAGCTCCTACGTGACTCGCAAGTTGCTTGCCGAGGTGCTTCTTCTTGGTGTCGGTGTGCTTTTTGGGTTGGAAATAGCGATATTGCAGCTGTTGAGTTGACGGATAGCGCGCCTCCACCTTCACCAAGTACAACGGATCCGACCATTCGCTTCGCCTCAGTTGTACGCGGAAAGCGAACTTGTCGTTTTCAGATTCCACCGCGAGAGCCACTGCAAAGTTGCCGACTGTCATCTGGCCGTAGGTGACCTCCCACCAGGGAACATATCAAACTTTTATGTCGTACGGCCAACACTCAAAATTTCCATTGGCCAAGTTTCGGCCATCCCGGCCAAAATCTAAAATTGCCCGCGGCAGGCGCAAAATTTTAATTTCAAGTATGACAATATCATAAAAACCGCAAATTTTCGGGTTTATTTTCAAAATTTTACATAATTCGTTTCGGCCAACAAGCAAACGCACACTCGGCCAAACCTCGGCCACAACCCTCATCGTACGGCCACAGACCGGCCATAGGAGGTTGATATGTTCCCTGCCTCCCACTGGGCGTTGTCCGCGTACTGCTCAGCTTGCTTTTGGGCTCGACCTTGGTGTTTCCGTTTACCGTTGTACACTTCCATCGGCGCTCGATCAATTCGGCGTTGGATGCGCACCGGTATAGCGGGGACGGCGGCAGCCCCGGCAGCTTCTATCGCCAACGCGGGCGCCTCTATCAGTCGAACCAAGGTGGCATTGCGCTCGATGGCGATTTTCTCGGGATGCTGGAAGGGTATCGCGGGCGCTTGACATTCTCCACCAGCAGTTAGGTGGCGCTGTTTCTCGATGACATCCTCGCGCCAAAACTTTTCGTGCACCTCCGTGAGCTTTGTGCCCAAAATGTCCTTCAACGCCTGTAAGGTATGCTCAAGCTTTTCGATGCCTTCTTCGGTAAAAGGAATCGGCTTGATGTATCCAGGCCCCGCGTCAGGGGGTATAGAAACAAGCTTTGGCAATGGAGTCTCGGGTAACCATTTTGGTGAAATGGAATACTGTTTGTACTGCATGCCCACTTCGCCGCGCTCGTTCTTCTTGAACTTGAAAGCCTGCTGTGCCAAAATGTTGTGGCAATCCAAGACGTGACCATCAAACCAAGAGCTGAAGTCGAAGATCTTCTCGGTGTGCTCGCATATTACACCATCCGTAAAGCATTCTTGTGCGACCTCTATCATCTCGTCGAGCGTCCAAGCTTGCTTGCGTCGTAGACGCACGGAGAAGCGTGAAAACATCTGGTCAATGTTCTCGTGCGTATGTCCCACCAACAGAAAGTTGAGTTTCACCTTGCGAAAGACGTTCGTGTGCACCAGCCAAGCTGCGTATGCCAACATCAACTTGCTCTTGTTGGTGCTCACATTGTCAAGCTGTACATACAACACTTCCGGCATAATGTATGAATTTTCCCCGTCCCCGTTGCGTCGATGCTCTTGAATGCGGAGGATATCCCGGTGCAAAACGTTGACAAGGAAGTTCGCATCGTCCTTGAAGTTGGCGTAGTTGAAATCCATGAAGCGGCCCACGTTCTCGATCATGCTCCCCATGTTGTGCACGTCAAGGAAGTCCTTAGAGTCCAGATGTTTAGGGATACGTCGAAAGTGTGGCAGTCGGGTGGTCCACTGCGTCATGCCATCGATGATCACCGAGGCATACTTATGCCAAGTTTTGTTCATGGCAATGCTCTTGGTCATATTCGCTTTACGACCATGTTTGTAGAACTTCTGGCGCTCCGCTCGTGCGATTGCCAGATGTTTGTTGAGAGGCCCGTTGTATTGCCCTGTGCATGATACACAAATTCGGGTCAGTGAACAAATTACATAAACATATAAACACATCACAAAGCTATTCATGAATATTCACCTTTTTGAGATTTGGTTAAGCCTTCCTTCAATAACTTGAAGGACGCGCAAACATCGCAGTGAGAAAATCGGTTCACCGATGGAATCTTTAGCCACTTGCTGCAATCTTCTTCAAACATTTTGTACCAGTAACTGAGAGAGAGTTTTTTGCTCTCCTCATTCTCACCCAAGCTCTGAAGGTACTCGTCCCACAGCTCTTCGATGGTCAATCCATCTGAAAGGTGCTTCTCGGGTTTGTGAGGTTGGGGTTGTCCGTATTCGTCCGCGTATTTCTCGAGCCATGCGACGACCGACTCGCGTTTCAAGGAAACCTTGCGGTTGTCCTCCTCGTACGTCAATCCATGAACAAACGTGTGTCGGCCCTCGAGCACGCGTGTTCGACAGTCTTGAAGATACCCGTAGCTGATGCCGTAAGCCATATAGTAGAACTTAAAGCACACCTGTTACAAAAAAAAGACACCGTCACTCAAAAATTATTAACACATTATCCAAAAAAAGCATAAGGGTTTTGGTAGGTCATGCCAATTTAAGACGCTTGGGAGACACCCCCAACACTGCACGTCTGCAGGCGGGACGGCCGTCGCATGCTCGTCAGCACTCTCCAAACCACGCCTTAAATCTGCGCAACCTAGACCCTCAGTGGGAATCGAACCCACGAGTGCGAGGTTCTTAGCCTATCTAGCGCCGTACCAACTCGACCAACGCGTCGCGAATGTACTTTATGAAATTTATTTAGAAATTTATGATACAATATTCCACATTCCTGTGATGACATTACACAATCTATCACAAGGTCCAAGAAAAATTTCGCTTTGGCCAGAGGCCGTTCATTAGCTAATGAACGGTTCCCGTAGCCAAAGTGTCTAATTGTGAGTCGCGCTTTGGCCAGAGGCCGTTCATTAGCTAATGAACGGTTCACGTAGCCAAAGTGTCTAATTGTGAGTCGCGCTTTGGCCAGAGGCCGTTCATTAGCTAATGAACGGTTCCCGCAGCCAAAGTGTCTAATTGTGAGTCGCGCTTTGGCCAGAGGCCGTTCATTAGCTAATGAACGGTTCCCGTAGCCAAAGTGTCTAATTGTGAGTCGCGCTTTGGCCAGAGGCCGTTCATTAGCTAATGAACGGTTCCGGCAGCCAAAGTGTCTAATTGTGAGTCGCGCTTTGGCCAGAGGCCGTTCATTAGCTAATGAACGGTTCCCGTAGCCAAAGTGTCTAATTGTGAGTCGCGCTTTGGCCAGAGGCCGTTCATTAGCTAATGAACGGTTCCCGTAGCCAAAGTGTCTAATTGTGAGTCGCGCTTTGGCCAGAGTAGGCCGTTCATTAGCTAATGAACGGTTCCCGCAGCCAAAGTGTCTAATTGTGAGTCGCGCTTTGGCCAGAGGCCGTTCATTAGCTAATGAACGGTTCCCGCAGCCAAAGTGTCTAATTGTGAGTCGCGCTTTGGCCAGAGGCCGTTCATTAGCTAATGAACGATTCCTGCAGCCAAAGTGTCTGATTGTGAGTCGCGCTTTGGCCAAAGGCCGTTCATTAGCTAATGAACGAGTTCAAAAATAAACATACCTGCTTCTTGCCCAAAAAGTATTTGAAGTCGAACTTGTCCTCAGATCGAAAGCTGTTTTTTAGCAAGTCTTTGATGAAGTATTCCTTTCTATCTTTTTGCGACATACTGAAAATATTTTCGCGAAAAGACTGAATATCTGCGGATGAGAAAGATAGACAGCAGTGCGACTTGCAATTGCACTTAATTGTTTCTGCCATTGATATACTGTCAGCCTGCAAACGTCGCTGCTTAATACTAATTACGCCCGTATTTTGTTTCTTGCGTATGTCGGATTCGTACGGTTTGCGCACGACAATCTGCTTGTTTACTTCACCATTTAAACAAACATGAGGGTCTTCATTACTCAAGTCCAAACTTGTCTCTGAAAATTCTGTATCAAGTCTGCTTTTTATCTCTTGTAAGTCAATTTCGCGCAAAGCGCGTGACCCGGAAACGCGTGAAGAATTAGAGCTAACTTCCGATCTACACGTCAAAGGCGCGTTCCAAAGAACCAATTGCGTATTCGCGCTTGGGGCTGTGCTTGGAATTGGCTCATGATTGAAAAAGTCAGCCCCTATTTCCATGGAATCTTCAATAATTATTCCCGGGCACGGTTTGCAGATAATCTCGCAACCTTCATCCAAAGGAATAGAAAACATATTTTCGTCAAAATTAGCCGTCATTAGCTTATGAAGCCGTTTTTTACGTTCTAAAAATGATATAGACTTGCGAGTCAACCAAGAATTTCTATCTTACTGAATCGATCGATCCTCGATTTCAGCGCAAATGACACCAGGATATCTTAAAATCATATCCTTTATCTGAACAGACCGAATCAAAAAGCGACAGCGCATGTCAATTTTGATTAAAATTGACATCGATATTCGACATGTCATTTTTAGCCGCCAGATAGAAATGACTTTTAATATTGTGCTAAAGTTACATCACTTTTTTAAAGTTCTTTCACACACACCCCTTTCACAGTTGACAGCCAATTTCTCTCATTTCGCAATGGCGACACTCGAAACATTTCAAGCACTGAGGGCTCAACATATTTACCAGCACTATCTTTGTAACAAGTGGAGCATTGTTAGAACCCTTGAAGCCGACGATCCTTCGGACAGTCTGCAATTACTGATTCACTCTGATGACCCTACCGAGCCAAATGAAGAAATGATTTTTAGTTTTCCTAAATTTACCTCTTCGACTGTAACCGGGGGTAGCCTCGTTCCTGAGAAACGCGTAGCGTACAGTATCATTGAGAACGAGACTCCAATTCTGTATTTCGTCGCGTTCAAAAACAGAAAGCTTACTGTGATCGAATTAGACAGCGCAAACTTTGAGGAAGCCTTGAGCCTTCCAAAGCACACAAATCGGCTTTTGGCTTTTCAAAGTTTAAAAACTAGAGCAGCAGACGAAAAAAAAAAGCAAAGAATTCTATCTAGCGAGCTATGTAAACCAGGCGTGGAAAGCGTCGATTACAGCTCCTTTCTGGCAAAGCAGGAGACCAGCGGCAGTGATCGATGACCTCGGACTTGCTGGCGAGGTACCATTTGTAGAGGCTTCGGTACGTCCCTTTCATGCCCTGCGCCTGGACCGGGGCGGAAAGCGTTCGCATTAGCTAATGAACGCTTTCGGCCTCGAAACGCGCGCCCTGAGCCCTGACCGGGGCGGAAAGCGTTCATTAGCTAATGAACGCTTTCGGCCCCGAAACGCGCGCCCTGCGCCTGGACCGGGGCGGAAAGCGTTCATTAGCTACTGAACGCTTTCGGGCCCGAACCGCGCGCCCTGAGCCCTGAGCGGGGCGAAAGGCGTTCATTAGCTAATGAACGCCTTCCGCCTCGAACCGCGCGCCCTGAGCCCTGACCGGGGCGGAAGGCGTTCATTAGCTAATGAACAGTTTCCGCCTCGAACCGCGCGCCCTGAGCCCTGACCGGGGCGGAAGGCGTTCATTAGCTAATGAACAGTTTCCGCCTCGAACCGCGCGCCCTGAGCCCTGACCGGGACGGAAGGCGTTCATTAGCTAATGAACGCCTTCCGCCTCAAACCGCGCGCCCTGAGCCCTGACCGGAGCGGAAGGCGTTCATTAGCTAATGAACAGTTTCGTCTTGTCCCAGGCTGCCAGGAGAACGGATGTGCAGCGTGCTGCCGAACGCGCCCTTCAAGGACCTAGTGGCTCCAGAACGTATACTGGAGCGGGCGCCAATGTGGATATGTCTCAAGTGGCCACCCCATCTGAGGCAAGGAAGGCAGCCGAGGTGGCTGCACATGGGTGGCACGCTAAGCTAACAGTGGAGCATGCAGCAAAGATGGATTATGAGGAGAAAGCAAAGCTGTGCAGGCAAATCGAGATGGAGCACCGGTGGCCGAACCCGATGTCGACCGACGAGGCGGCGGAGCAAGGGAGTGTGTTTCGTCTCCCCATTGGATGCCTGTACCACGCGACGGGGTACGAGGCCTGCCGGGATCAAGAGAGGGGCTGGGTGAACGAGATCAAGAACAGCAGAAAGGAGAACCCGTGGGCCCCTTTCAATGCGGGTCTTGTTGCGATCGACGATGTCGAAACCCGTGCCGAATTCTCCCTGAAAAAAGCTCTCAGGGGTCGTCAACGAACAGTCTGAAAATCTGCAGACGAATAATTCAAACGCTTTTACGCCGCGACGAATTCGACCTGCATTTCAGCAGTTTCCACGCAACCATAGAATTCGAAAACGATGAATGGCTTGTGGAAAGACAGAGAGACCTCAACGCAGAGTTGCGGATATGAAAGTCGTGTCCAAGCACGCAGCGTTTCCCTCGATACTTTTGGCACTTGCTGGGGAAGTATCATGCCGCCGTCGTCAGCCCATCCTGAGGCACAAGTATTGCTGTGTGAAAAACGTGGAAAAGGCTCACACCATCCACTCAGATGGCATCCGAGGTGTCTGCAGTGAAGAACGTGCAAGCTCTAGTTTGATTAGGTTATAACTCTCTCGTCATTGAAGGTACTGCCACAGCTTGCCCCCAAAAGGTGATCTCCCAAGTCAGCTGGCCTCCAAGAAAAGTTCGTTCGAGTGTCAATCGTGGTTGCATGCGAGTAGACATTTGCAAATACAGGTACAACCTCGAAGGGAGCTTCGAGGGCCTCGGTGGCATTGCTGGGCGAAAGGTTCGGCTCTACGTGGTCGACGAAGCCCACAAAGAGTACCAAATAAAATAAAATACTGCGCTAGAGCTGCTTTAAAATGCCCCAAAGGGGTTATTTCACCGCTTACTTGAAGCGCGGTCGAGTCCGAAGTGTTTCGAAAATTCAGGGGGCGCTCCACTATAAAGTTAATTTATATATTTTCAAGAGAAAATCTTGTGATGGTTGTATAATTTCTGCACACTGCCTCTGCCCCCTGAACTTTTCATCGTAAGTCTCCCACCAACTGCCGGAACTACTGTAGGGGGGCCGGTTCGGCTTAATTTGGGGGTATTTCACGCCAAATTAAGCCGAATTAAAATGTCGTTTTGATGGCGGATGACAGCATGGCAGTTAATGTTCGGGGGTGCTCTCTAAGAGCTTCTAAGTCTACTTAACAATACAGGGAACCTAGTTCAAGCCTGCAAGAGATATGTATGGCTGTAAGCAAGATACATATATGTGAATCGGATCTTTCTTAAATGTCGGAGTTACAAAAGCCAGGTGTGGCTGTTCAGTAACAAATTCAAAAACTGTTTCATTCAGCCTGTTCAGCTGCTTTATGCCATGGTTTCCGATCTCGACTTTCGAACTTCACTCGATGTCGACTCCTGTCAGTTCCCATCATACTTCATGAGAACTCGAACAGTCACATCATAGAATCTGCCGACTAGCCCAGTTATATCATCACTGTATTCCGAGCCACTCCATATC
>LGRX02000158.1:0-83100 GCA_001247695.2 Cymbomonas tetramitiformis
AAAAAAAACAGATTCTAAAAATATTTTTTTTCCAATGTTTTCAAGTACAGCCCAATTACAGCCCAGGTACAGGGTAGGTATTGCCCCCTACTTACCCTTTACCTACCCAATGCCCATACCGACCTAACTTTGAGGTGCTGTAACAGGAAGTGTAAAATGTTTTTTCAGTTAAATCTTTGGAGACTGTCCATAGTAAGGACTAAATAAGCGTAATAGCCCCCAAAAACAGATTCTGAAAATATTTTTTTCCAATGTTTTCAAGTACAGCCCAGGTACAGCCCAGGTACAGCCCAGGTACAGGGTAGGTATTGCCCCCTACTTACCCCTTACCTACCCAATGCCCATACTGACCTGACTTTGAGGTGCTGTAACAGGAAGTGTAAAATGGTTTTTCCGTTAAATCTTTGGAGACTGTCCATAGTAAGGACTAAATAAGCGTAATAGCCCAAAAAAACAGATTCCAAAAATATTTTTTTCCAATGTTTTCAAGTACAGCCCAGGTACAGCCCCAAGTACAGGGCAGGTACCGAGTAGCACAACTTTGAGGCCTCAAAAAATGAGGTTACCAAAGCCATTCCACCCAAAACTTCGCTCCATATGTCTTACATCGACTCAAACCATCGATATCTACAATAAAAAACAAACTATCGGAAACTTCATTTCACCCGATTTGGGCCGGTTTTGCCATTTTACTGCCGACATTGCCCAAGTAGGGCCCTACTTGGCTCGAAACACAAGGTAAACACAAGGTAAACACAAGGTTCTAAATTTGTAGGGATATAGGACCTATATATACCACCTTTCATTGGTTAGACACCACAAATCACGGGAGATGGCCAATTAAATTATCAGAACAATGGTCCTCGTGGTAGGACCAAATCGTCGATTTGGTCCTACCACAAGGACTGCGGGGCAGTAGCCATTGAATGTTCGACTACTTTTTATTTTTCAGTTTGCTTATGTTGATACTTAAGCTCACGATGATAGTGGGTGTGCGCAGTGTGTGTCGCAGGTATTCCGATGGCGATGCCGAGGAGGGACGTGTTCTTTTGAGATGTGGAAGTCTAGGGCAACCTAGCTTGGGATGAATGATAGAAAAGGCTAATATATATTCTATATTAGACTGACGGAAGCACTAGCAGGGAGTGACACCGCAATTCACTGCAGACTAAGATGAGATGATAAAATAACTTTGGGGTTTTATTATCACGGAACGGTGACAGGAGCAAGCTGACATGGCACCTCGGGTCAAGGGGTGATCAGGGAGAGGATCGCCTCTCACCCTAAATAAGTCTCATCTCACATCAATGAAACCCAATGATGCAGTTCAAGAAAAATATATGCAAAGGGTGGATATATTTGCGGGTCACAACAACTCAAGAAGCAGACAGTGCAAACCCGGAGTGTCACAGTCAAAGATGAGATGATAAAATAACTTGGTGGTTTTATTATCTGTCGGAAGTGATGCCGGGCAAGATGCAAGTGACACCACAAGGCGAGGTGTGACACAGGAAGAGACAGTCACCCCCAGTTATGGGGGGGCGAAAGTCTGTCTCTCCATGACACCACCTCACCCCGAAGGCGTGAGGTGTCACGATGCAAGCTAGCCAGGCCGGGCTAGCATCCTACGGCTGGCCACAGAGGCAAAACCCTAAGAAACAAGCATCTTTTGAGACCCTAAGAGGTCTTTTTCAACCCAACTAGAGCGGCTCCGCCTCGCTAGTCTCTAGATGCGTGCTCTAGGGGCTTACAAGAAACACTCGCATTAAGGAATTCCACTGTTAAGGAACTCCCTCTGGCGGTTCACGATTTTAGTGATTTGGCTGGCTGGACCAAAAAAAATAAGGAAGAGGTCCGAAATAAGGAAGGCCGTCGCTGGCTGGCATGCTTTCGGCATGCTTTCGGCGGACATTAAGGAATTGACGCTGGCATAGCTTGACGCGGTGCACATGGCTTTAGGCTAACGATTATTGCACATGGCATTAGGCAATTGCAGGCAGTTCTTCGGAGACTGTGATAGTATGCCGTCCTTCATGTCCGTGTGAAGCTCTCTAAGCTGTTGCCTACTCGCTGGGTCCATTTTATCACTTCGAAAAATCAGCACACAGTTTTCTCGAAAATTTCAGTTTGTAAGGCTGAGGAAGATAACGAATGGCGCTGGCTGGCTCATGAATCGCGTTCCTTCTAATGAACGAATTCATTAGCACGCTGGCGCTGGCGGGGGGGGGTCACGATTTTAGTGATTTGGCTGGCTGGAGCCAGATCTCTGTTTCATTAAATATGAGTGTTTACTGTATGCCCATGCATGTGCTGTGGGGAGGACTACTCCCACAGGCCAGCCGGCGAATCTAGCCCAGCAATCGAGGGTGGATGGCGGCGTAGCTCTCGATGGTGAACGAAGCCGAGCGCCGCCAGGACGTCGTCATCCAACGCCCACGCGATGCGGTGCGACGATGTGTGGTACCAACATAGCGAGTGCGGGGACGTGGACACCCCGAGGGGGGCGAAGGTGGAAAATGCGGTGTGGCTCCACTCCGCCGCACACAAGTGCGAAAGCAGAGAGGAAAAGCGGTGAGACGAGGGATGCAACACCACCGAACACCACCAGGCAATGGCCAAGGGGCACGCAGGGTGGATGGAAGAGTGGAGGATGTTGCGGGGTGAGCACGTAGTGGTCAAAGCTCATGTCGAAGATGTGGTTGATGGACTCGATTTTGGTGTCTGGTGCATGAGCACCACCGGACACCACCAGATCGTAGCCAGGGGTAAGTTCTCGTCGTCGAATCACGTGCAGCGCGGAGGCAACTGCAGAAATGCGCGAACGCTGACGACACGAAGCCATGGCCGCTGCAAGCTGCAAAATCTGGAGCCCAACACTTAGGGTTCCCAAGCGAAAACGTAACTTTCGCTAAAAATAACCAAATCGAACGATGGAAAAGTCAATCTGGGGTAGATTCCCGCGGGGAAGACGGTGGTGACGTCAAAAACGTCGTGCGATAAGCCAATTTTGCTGCAGTTGAGGTGCTGCTGGCCAGAGCGCAAAGTAAAATTGTCGAGGACAAAGGTGCTCGAAAGTGTCCGGGCGTTGTAACAAGCGTACGGGTCGAGGACAGGGTACTCGAAGAATGTCCCGATGGTATAGGGGCACCGGGGTGAAGTTGGAAAAGGCGCGGAGGACAAGGGTGCTCGCCGCCAAATCACGAAGCCAAGGGGGCGTGTGAACCGCACAGGGTGCGGGATCAGAGAAAGCGAAACCGAACGGGTGATGAGCCTGCCAGTGGTGGGACCATAACCTGATGTGAACAGCAAAATATATGCAAAGGGTGGATATATTTGCGGGTCACAACAACTCAAGAAGCAGACAGTGCAAACCCGGAGTGTCACAGTCAAAGATGAGATAATAAAATAACTTGGTGGTTTTATTATCTGTCGGAAGTGATGCCGGGCAAGATGCAAGTGACACCACAAGGCGAGGTGTAACACAGGAAGAGACAATCACCCCCAGTTATGTGGGGGGGCGAAAGTCTGTCTCTCCATGACCCAACCACATCGGACTCGTGGTCACTTGTTCATTTAGCCACCTTGCATATGTACGCAAAGTTTGAGGAGCATCGACTTAAGAAACGGGCCTGCATCCGGATATGATTAAACAAGCCCTTAGTGAGAGAGAATGTCTGTTGCCACCCCGATTATGCCCGTGGGTTGGGGGCAGGAATAATGTGGAGCAACAAAGCCAATACCCCGGAGCACACTTGGACGGGGAGCACAGGAATACAGAAGGAACCCCCTTCCTTAACGCAGTGGAGTGGCCGGAGGAACTGGCCCTCATGGGATATTTACCAGAAGGCTTCGGCAAGGTGCTCAAAGGGATTGGTGTCCCACACCGTGGGGTAAAGACACTTTTGAAAAAACTGTCCAGGATGTGCAGGCGTCATGCAAGGGGAAAATGCATACTACATGAAACGGGAGTCCTGCCTGAGAGTGGCACCATAGATGAAGCACCCAGCATTCAGGAACTCTGCACGAAGAATAGAAAAGAATCCGAGGTTGTAAAGATTGCAGGGGAAGTGCTAGGCAACTATGTGAACCCCCACCCTCCCCCCAGCCCCCAAGGGGCTTGGGGGCCCCGTAGGGCCCGGCCACTGCCGGGGGCACCACCGGCCGAGGGCGGAGCACCCCGGTTTCACTTCGTCACCACCGCCGCCCACTCCGCCTCCATCTCCATCGTGCATCGGCTCCACGACCCTGGCGATGTTTTTCCGACGACGCTGGTGGCAGACACGTTCACATTAGTGCCTTGTCACCCATGCTTAAATGCGTTGTGGAATGCTTCACGCCTCTGCGGTATCATGTATGAGGGGAGCAGGACTCGGTAGATCGTTCCGAAGGCGTTGCCTTACTCATCGACGTAAATGTTTTATTATTATCATTATTAGGATAAGGCATCGGCTGTTTATTTTTATGGGTTTGTGGCTAGTATGCGACCAGGAAGATATCTTCCTGGGATTGGCCGGCCCGGGGCCGTGTCACGGAGGCCCGGGCCGAAGGCGGGCCGAAGGAAAAGTTGCGGATGGGCCGAGTCGCATTGAGGGGAAAATCGATAAATTTCCATAATTTTATCGATTTTTGACAAATTGTCATACTTAAAATTAAAATTTTGAGTTCGGGCCGAGACGGGCCGAAATGTGGCCGAAGTAAATTCCCAATGCGGGCCGAGTCACCTCCGCGGAAGATATCTACCCTGTTTGCGACCTCTTGAGGTGTGGAAGTCGAGGTTGGTGTATGCCAACCTTGCTTGGGCTCAAACCCAACCACATCGGATTAGGCGAAGGATTGTTTCTGACGGTTGTAGGCGCCAACCTTCTTTCTTAGCGTGGTCAAGCTCAACGGACCGCGAACGATAGAATTAAGAGTACGGAAATATTGTCACAGCAAATCGCGTGATCGATGGGATTGGCATGAAATCAGAAAAGAGAAATGAAGAAATGAATTAAAAAACCGGTGCGCCGGCTGTGTCTCATCGAACCTGTGATTCCGTCACATGAGAGTCACGATGACGCCTGTCATGTTCCGTGAACCTCCAGCGCATCTACCTTACCCTTATTATTATAACAACGAAGCCCACTCGTCGCTCCCGCGTCGCGTCGCGGGGGCTCCCCCCCCGCTCCGCTCGCCGCGCTCGCTTTACCATTCGATTGCGATGTGGGTATCTCGATCTGAGGTCTGTCTCGTGTTTGGGCTGCGACGACGGGAGCGCGATGTCTACGTACAGCGACTAAAAGTGTGAGGAAAGGATGACGTGGCGGCATTCGTCGAATGTCCGTTGCATAAAAGCGATTAGATCGAAAAAATGCAGTAATATGATAGAATCGGTTTGATCGGACGACGTGTTTGAAAAACAGGTTGTCTTAAATATGGAACATACATGTAATGTGTAATGTAAGTTATGGGATGTGGAGAATTGTGTGTTTTTTCTTTCCATTTCGGACGAGATGAATAGATGCACCTTCGGTGCGATGAACGACCAATAAACGGATAAACGACAATCGACATAGATCGACCGATAAACGAATCTATGAGGTCCTGACGACTGGATGAACCAATCGGGGCCGATGGAACATGCTTTCGGCGAGTCTCGTCTCGTCGTCTCACGTCTGTCGCTGTCGTCTCTCGTACTCTCGTCCTCTACAGCTCGAGCTCCTCGCACCTCAGTCCTCCGCCCCTCGCGTCGGAGTCGCAATACATACCGTCGCGTATTACGCTACGGTGTCCGCCTACCGCTTGTCCCTTCAAATCATTTCAATTCAATAATGTCCCTGATGAAAGCGGTGAAATATATATATGTATAGAACCGGCTAACAAGGTGACAGAAACTGTCCGGTGCGGCGGGCTAGGTCACACACTCAAACTAAGATGAGATAATAAAAGTGGGCAGAGTTTTATTATCGGAGCTCGCTGGCAGCAGGCTGACCTGGAACCTCAGATCGAGGGGTGACAGACCCTACCATTTTAGAAAACGTTAGTATGTGCACTAACGGTGTGTTATCGTGTCTTAACGGCATACTAACGCCGCGTACTTTTAGGAAGCGTACTAACAGCATACTAACGCGATGCGTGAGCCTAGGGCCCGGAACCACAATTACGAGCCCGGTAAATTCCATCCTAACCCGATCCTGCGAACACCCCCATAGATGCACCGTCAGTCCTCCCTTCTTCAATCACCGGGAAGCCTTCACAGCCAGACACGCTAGCAGGTGTACAACCTACGGCACGCAAGGCGGGACGCAGTGCACCTTGCATACGCCTACACTGCAGAAGCAGACCAGCAGCAGGGGACCACCTGCGTGCGTTACACTGGTTAGCCTTATTCTAGTAACAAGGCACATCGCAACGGTTCGAGTTGCAGATTGTGGCGGCGTGTACCCGAGGGTGCAGGTCCGCGCTCCGCATCGCTCCGAACCTCGTGGACCATCCCCTGCACCGTGCGCGCCACATTCCCACCATTACGCCCGGTGGTGTGTCCCCACCCTCACGTGCAACGCATCGTTTGCACCATAGCGCTGTTCAGGTCAGCCATTTCATTCAACATACATCAAGGGGAGGGGGGGGCTTGGTTGTAGTAGGAGTGCTGGGTGTCGGCTGGACTCACTGTTTGTCGTGCTTCTTCGCCCGTGCGTCATCCTCACCGTATTCCACAGCCATTCCAGCCCGAACCATTCCAGGTTTCATGGGATCCGTGCTTTCTGTTTCCTGCAGCAGCCGGCCCCCAACCGTGCTGTGCTCGTTGATCCGCGCCACGTGCGGGCTGGTCATGACGCATGCGTTTGTAGGCGCTCTCGCCTGCGTATCAGCACGCATCTTTGCAAACTTCGCATTGCGCATCCAGCGTCTGACTAGCCGTTTCACTGAGAAGTAGAAATAGTACTCCTGCGGGCGGTACACCTCACCCCGCGCCGTACGTGTCACACTGTATCTCTCCTCCTCGCACCACCCGACCGGCACTCCCGCCGCATCCCACGCGATGGGAACCCCGCATTTCTCCTGCGCTGGTTTCTTGGTCTCTGCTGGAAACGTTCTGTGATACTTCGGACACACATGCACTGCGTAGTCCCACACGGTCTCGGCACCAATCAGGCGTAGCATGTGCCAGAGCGACCCCGGTAAATTGGTGGTTGCTCCACCCAGCAGCATCTTCAAGATTTTCATGAACGTGTTGAAGTGCGCGTCTGTCCACTGCTGCCGCCGTTTCATGTCCAGCAAATACCACACAGCTTCCTGCAGCGTCACTCCGTGGGGGCTCGCCTGCCCATGCGTTAGAAGCGGATCCATCTTTTTGGGACTGAGTTCGGCCGACTCTGGCGCGTCCAATGTCTCCACTTTCGCTGGCTCCGGCGCGTCTACCGTCACCGCTTTCCCTGCCTCCGGAGGGTCCACCGTCACCTCTTTCGCCGGCACCGGCGCGTACACCGTCACCTCTGCGTGATGAGCCAGCAGCAAGGCGGACGCCTCTTCCACCTCGATTTCCATGCCCGCCTTTGCAGCTAGTTCCTGCGAGTGGTCGTCCCCTCCTGGCTTAGTTTCTGTGCATATTCTGCGTGCGCTGCATGCCCCTGCGCATGTTGCATGACGTACATACTACAATACGCACTACATGATGTATCAGAAAGACGCACAGGCGTTTCCACGTCCTGTCCGAGCAGGGCAGCGAGTGTTCCGCCAGTGTGCAAGGTGCGGCAGGGCGTACATCGTAAAGAAAGTCCGGGATGGAGAGGAGGTCCGCCTCCGCATCACCACCTTCGTCCGTCTCCTCCACGATGTCTTCTTCCGGGATGTCCGGCAAATCCAACACCTCCTCCCAGTATGCATTTTCGGCTGGGGTGGGGGCATCTGACGACCCCCCTTCCTCGCAATGGCACATTCCCATATATCCCACGGCCCGTGCGTCCGCCAGGTCGTGGTTCGTATCATTCCCATCTGCGCCGGCTCCTCCCACCAGGGTATACCGCATTCTCTTGTTGGGTATCCTCGCCTGCTGAGAATCATCATCCGCTGTTTCCGCAAACACTGGGGCCGCCTCCATCTGGTGGCCAGCGGAGATGGCAATGACCCGGTGCCTTTGATCAAACTGAACTCCCAGAGATTGCATGCGGCCTATGAGCACGTCAATCCTTCCCTTGTGCTCCTTTCCGGCGCGCCCTACCTGATCAGGTATGCCCAGCGTGCACAAGTCGTCGGGGGTGAAGAGGGAGCGAATGCTTGGGCGCTTCATGTCACGGTAAGCGCGTTGCGCCAACTCCAGTAGGCGGGCGTCGGTCACGTGCCGGTTATCCCACGCGGTTGGGAGCTGCGCTGTTTGGCACGTGACGGCTTCCCCCCCGGCTCGCCGTTTCCCTCGCGCGCCGTCCACCGGGCTCGCCCCCCCACCTGCTAGCTCTCTGGGGCCCATAGGCGGTCCCCGGAAGCTTGTTATCCGCATCCTCTTATCGATCATGCACCCGAGAGTTGTCAATCTGTCAGCAAGCTGACCAAGCTGACGGAGCTTTGCGTCCTTTTGCGTCTTCGTGAGGCGGCCGCCGGCCTTCCTTGGGATCCATCCGATGTCCACACCAAACCGTGACACTTTGACCCTTTGCCCAATATCCAGGCTTTGCAGTTTGCGCAGGATGACGGCGTCATCCAGTTCACCCATCACCGCGCATACCTGCCGCAAATCACCCCTTCCGTGTCACCGACCTGCACGCAGCACATCCGTTGAGGGGGAGGGGGGGGGCACCGACAGCACCTGCATCATGAAGGCAGACACCTCGTTAGATGCATCGTTGCTCCTCGCGTGAGCGCCCGATCGATACGCGGCGGTCGCTCGATGCATGGCGTGTGCAGCGTGACGCGTGCTTAGTGACCGCGTGTTTCCGTCGGAGAACACAAACTGATTTATTCCAAAGATACAATACAGTTCAAAATTGTCTGTTCTAGCTACATACGCTCTTTCACATCGCATAGCCTACAATCTGCATTACTCGGAAGCTGGTGTTCGTGGTTGACATCCTAAGCTTTCATGCCAGAGGCTTGCACGCTTGCGCGTTTCCCCTGCGGTACAAGTCGTATGCGCCTGCTTTCAAGCTTCTGGTTCAGGAACACTGGTCAGCCAGCAGCTTGGGGTATCGCCAGCGTTGCAATCCAAGCTACGCGTCACCAGATACACCTGCGTGCACACGGCGCAAGATTCGACATTCATCCTCATGTTGCTCATTGCAGGCATCGGCATGTCACAACCCATGCATGCGAGCTGCCTGCGGGAGGCGTGCCCCACTCACCGGCTGGTCGTGGCTCCGCATTTCCGTCCACTTGTAAACCCGGCGGGACCGTGTCGCGCATGCTGAGCAACTTCGGCAGGTTGGACATGCACATTTCTTCCCCGGTCGATGTCCTCCAAAGCAGTCCCTTCTCGCAGATGTGCACATCCGGGACCCGGCACTCGCCGAATTTCGGGATGATCGCCGAGTTGAATGCGTGCGCGTCGAACTCCGCATGAAAAATGGCGAAGTCGAGGAGCACCGCGGGCAACTTGACTTGCAGGTTGGCGCCATTGTCACTGGCCACCGCCGTGCAGTAGTAATCGTGCACCTCAGACCACTCCTCCACCGTTATGCGATGGACAGTCTTGCCGATTGCTCCACTCCACGTCCCGGAGGCATGCTCCACTGAGTACTCCTCGCCGTACGTGGTCGTCTCCCAGAGCTGTGTCTTCATACGGCCCGACAGTATTTTGACAGCGGACTGCGTGAGCTTCTCCGCTTTGCCAGCAGCCACCAACCACTCTACACCGCCACTGACGGCGCGATCAAACGCGCCCTTCCGCGAAATCGGCAGGAGCTCGGCCATTGTTGCTCCTGACACAGTAACCTGCCGAGCATCAGCCGGGCAGGCCTGCTTCTTGCGCTTGTTGCTGCCGGCAGCCGGCGGTCCCTCGTTACGTTTGGATTTCCGGGGTTCAGCTGCAGTGCTCTTTGGCGCGGCGACTGGCACGAGAGCTCGCAGCTCCGGGTTGTTCTGCACACGCCGCTTGAGTTCATTTGTTAGTGGCGTGTTGAGCGCGTCCAAGGACTTCTTGCTAAGCGCTGCGTAACCCGCAAATGTCGCTGGTTGCTGAAGGGTAAACAAGCTCCCTTTCATCGTCAGACTCACTTTTTTGCCCGTTCCCTGCAGCGCGGTGATGTGGTCCTTAAGGCGCTCGTCCGTGACGGTTTGCAGCAAGGCCAACGCTGCCTCCGGTGTTGTGTCACCAACGGTGAACAGAGCGCCCTTAGCCTCCATCACACCCCTCATCTGGGCCATATTCCTGGCTATGTTACTGGCTCGTCGTTTTTCCAGGGATGGCGGCGACGTTACAATGGTCCTCGGACTCCTCCTGACCTCCTGAGCCTGCTGGGGAGCCACCACCTCCTCATCCTCCTCGGACTGCTCGTCCAGGGAGGACCTGAACGCCGCCTCTGTCATGATAGTGGGTAATGGGCTCACTGCCTCCTCCGGTGTGGGCAATGCCCCCGGGGCCGGTGCTGCGGCCTGATTTATCTTGAGGTGTGTTGGCTGCTCCGGCGCCTGGGCTGGGCGCGACTCCTGGGTGCGGGGCTGGGTGGTATGTGCGCCCTGGGGTCGACGTCATTGCGCAGGGGCGACCGGAACCATCGTCAAGAACGGGCGCAGGAGGTTCAGCGCCCGGCATACTTCGCCGACCCATATCGCGTGGCTCTCGGGAAGTTGCGAATGTGTCATGTGGTTGGTATCATCGCTGAATATACGTGTTGCAGGGTCGAACGTGGAAGCGGCTGCACTTCCTGCAAGGGTGGAGAGCTGTCAATATCGGGATAGTTGTTCATTACTTCCAGACCTTTGGTCAAGTCCTCGTCTACGCCTTTGGGAAGACATGGCTTAATATGGTCCCCCCCTTTGTACTTCATGCGAACTACGCCATGCTCGTCCTTTTGGAATTCCACGTAATGAACGTCGCGCACCATACCTCCATATCCCGTGAGGTTCCAGTTCAGATGCGGCTTCAACCACTTTTTGAAGTCCAGCTGCTGACCCTGAACTTGTACCAGCTTCAAGAACTTATTTACCGGCCACGATACAAGCCAGTTGATATAGTCTTCGAGTAAGACGAGCCATCGGCCTGCTTTTGTAGCATCCTTACCGAATATGTACATCTTCATCAAACCGAACCAGCCATCAACATCGTTGTGGGTGTGTCCAACCATCAGGCGATGCAACACGAGGTTGTGGTAGATGCCATAATGAACCAGCAGGGCGCAAAAGCCGAACGTGTAGCGATTCCAGTTTTCAGAGCCTCCGTCAACTTGAAGATGCAACGTCTTCCTGAAGAACCGTTTGCCACTATGCCCAAAAGCCAGGAGCACAAGCAGGTTGGTAAAGGAAGTCAGCATCATGTTCGCGCCTTTGGGTTTGCTCCAAGGAAAACTCAGATTGAAGAGCAACATGCAACCATGGAATATAGTGAGCTGCAGATGCAAGTTGAAGAAATTCTGTTTCTTCTCGTTGATGTGTTTCACTTGATGAGGGGCGTGAGGCACCACGGTATTCTTGTTTGCCGCCCCGTCAAGGGCGATGGAGTCGATCTCCCCAAGAGGATCAGCGCTTTCTCTCCTGCGTGCGTCGTAGCAGTTGCGTTGATACTTGTGCGTCGCGCTGTGTGATTCCTTCAGGTTAGTCAACTCCTTCCAAGCGTCATGGTCTGGGTCGGAAGCCTGCAACTTAGCCCAACGCGCGTCAAGGTTGTCGCAGATCGAACACATGCCTGACACTTCGACCTTCTTCCGAATACAGATTTTCAATTCGTTCTTGACCAAGTGCCTGCAGTATTTCCGGAAGGTCTTATTCACGACAAGGACCGGTTCCGCCACCAGGCGTCGGTAATTAATATACTCGACGTCGTAATCCAGCGGCTTGATCTGTAGCGACCCATTGGTTGGCATGTCTTGTGGAAGACCTTTTAACATGTGAACCATAGCCCAGTCCTTAAAAGCGTCGTAACAAGGACCGAACGGCGTTTTGGGGATCTTTTTCTCTTGAAAAACCGTCGTCTTTGGAATCATGCCACCCACTGCTAGGGCAGCCTTCTGATACCGAAAGAATGTAGCACGTGGCAAGCCCCATAAGTTGCGGAAAGTGACAGCGCATACCCTCTTGTCACCGAACTTGAACGGGGTGCTGATACAAGGGATGCAACGCTCTCCTGTTTTAGAGTCCCGCACGACTGCATCAGCAATAGTGGAAGTCAGCACAGAAGTGAGCTCTCTCTGAGATAGAAGATTCTTATGATTATAGTTTCTTTCGTAGGAAGCGTACGCAAACTGACGATCGCATCTCTCAGAGCATCCGCATGAATATTCAGCCGAGCAAAACGTGGCGATATTGTTTCGCTGTTTTTTGTCAAGCTGCTTTCTGGAGGGTCTCTTTTTGCGGGACTCCATGTTTTGAGCAGAACAAAAAATACTTACCTGAGTCGGGTAAACCGCTTTAGGTGTTTCTGTTTCGTGACATTGGTGACGAATTGTTCAGGAATTCTTTCAGGGCCCCAGAGCCCTTGACGAATTCTGAGAATTCGTCGAGGGCCCTCGACGAATTCTCAGAATTCGTCACGGGCGCTGGGGCCCCGCTCGACGAATTCTCAGAATTCGTCACGGGCGCTGGGGCCCCGCTCGACGAATTCTCAGAATTCGTCACGGGCGCTGGGGCCCCGCTCGACGAATTCTCAGAATTCGTCACGGGCGCTGGGGCCCCGCTCGACGAATTCTCAGAATTCGTCACGGGCGCTGGGGCCCCGCTCGACGAATTCTCAGAATTCGTCACGGGCGCTGATGCCCCGCTCGACGAATTCTCAGAATTCGTCACGGGCGCTGGGGCCCCGCTCGACGAATTCTCAGAATTCGTCACGGGCGCGGGGGCCCCGCTCGACGAATTCTCAGAATTCGTCACGGGCGCTGGGGCCCCGCTCGACGAATTCTCAGAATTCGTCACGGGCGCTGGGGCCCCGCTCGACGAATTCTCAGAATTCGTCACGGGCGCTGATGCCCCGCTCGACGAATTCTCAGAATTCGTCGAGGACTTTGGTAGATTGTTACCACCTTGACACAATCTTGCGGTTTTTCGTCACCGGTGCCCAGGTAGTTTTTAAACAATTTATTGTCTGGGTACCGGTGACGAAAAAACGCAAGATTTCACTTTATATTCTGCGCTTTCGTGTTCAAGAATAATGGGTTTAGCTTCCGTACAAGAACTGTTGGATAGGGCCCTTCCCGATTTGGAGAAGATATTAGAAAAAAAAGCTCGAAAACGAGGGCAAGTGTATCGTTCCTTATGACTTAGCGGCAGATGTGAGCGAGATTATTCTAACATGGGATAACTATGGATTGAAAGGCCCCTTGTGGAAACACATTTTAGAGATTAAGCTTTTTACAGATGACTCAATTTTAAGGGTAACTGAAAAAATGGAGGAATATTGTGGTGATGATGCCTCCGATGGATCCGATAATGCCCCCGCAAAAAAAGCACCCGATCCTCCGGTTACAGCAGAAGAAGCACATGCGGCGCAAAACCTCGCAGAAGAGATGGACGCCGCAGAGGATTTGTTGCCTTTCGAGAAGGACGGCAACCCCTTGGATCAGTTGCAGGTCCACGCTGAATTAGATGCGTTCAGCGTGGACCTTGTTTCGCTGGGTCTGATCACCTGCCAGGAGCTGGTGAAGGTCACGGCTGATGGGTGGGAGTACGTGCTTTTGGGGCAGTGCTTGGACCAGGGCGGTCTGAAGGATGGGGACGGCAAGCCCGTAATCATACATGCAGACTTCGGGCTGGAAAATGGCTGTGGGAAAGAGCTCCTGCTGAAATGCTTGGAGGACGGGTCCAAGTATAATGTTTTTGAAAGCGAACTATACAAGGCGGACGAAAAAACCATCGTCAGTAATATGCTGACGTTGTGCCAGGAGCGGTACGGGCCCCAACCCGGGGAGGAGGACAACCGCGTCATCGTGGACACACCCCACCAGGTCGACGAGGATGACGGCTTGGAGCAGCCTAGGTCGAAGGCAAGGGAGGGTAGAAAATTGTTTCTGCTTGAGTTTGAGGAGGTCAACAGCCTAGGGTTGCCTCTGTTAGTGGGACTGGCGTGGCTCAAGCAGATCTGGAGGCCTCCTGCGTCCGGGCATGCGGTTGCGGATCTCGTGGTAATCTTCAACCTACGAAAACCAGGCAATCCAGGTGTGTTCCGCACGTTTGGGGATGCAATCGCGTACCTCACCTGCCAGCACGGGGACGTCAAGGACATCACCTTCGTCTTCCGTGAGGATGAAGATGTTCGAGCAGCGGTCGACTTTCAAGTCGTACGGGGTCCATCTGCGGATGACCCCGAATATCTGTCCTTCGACGAGATGGCGCAGGAAGATCATTCGAACCAGCATCGTACCAACGTCAAGAACGCGCGAACGGAGTTGGTGCCTCGTTTGGTGAACGGGAAACAGCCGGTAAGCGACCGGCCTGCCTTTGAAAATCACTTTGTTTGCTTTTATTTGGCCTGTAACTTTTATTTAGTTCGAAATGGTGGCTTCTACAGGTGTACGTCTACCTCGAGGCACAGTTCACCCGGGAGAAGAAACTTACGTATCGCATGCCCTTGGTACAGGGCATGCAAGTAGAAACAGTGATGGACCTTGGGCAGGAGGCTGGTCTTGATCTACACGGCGCCACAATCCGGTTCGTTTGCGCCAACTTGAGCCAAGGCAGCTCGGGTCAGTGGCATGCCACTTTGTTGAGCGAGAAGCATGACGGGAACATGGCCGAATACGTCATGTTTCAAACCCCTCTCCTTCAGAACCGACATGTCACGCTCAAGCGGGAGGAGCACTTTTGCGACAGATACCCGTTTCTTCAGCTGCAGAGCAACAAGGTCTACGCCCACGACATCCGCCTGCCCGATTATGCAGACGGCGACCTCAAAACGTTACCCACGAAGCTGCCCTTTGCCGATGGGGAAATAGCCGAGGAGGCCGAGAGGTATCAAGGCTTTAAGCAGGTATTGGCTTTTGCCTGGGAAAAGATCGCGGCCGAGGAGCAGAGGCGCTCGGAGCTGCCAGGTGGGGCGAGGACAGCGGCAAAGGTTGGCGACACCAACTACTGGACTCTCGCCTCCTCCAACTTCTCAGCGGGGCTCACCTTCCGTTTGGTGGGCACGGTGACGGCATATGTCATGTCAAGTGGTGCACCGTTGCAGCTCTCGGACAGTACTCCTTACGCGAAGCAGAAAGTACCCGGCAACCATGCAGGTGAAGGTAGCAAGAACCCGAAGGGGAATCGGAAAGCAGTTTCCAAGGCCAAGGGGAAGGGTGCAAGATAGTGGAGCTGTTGGCGAGGCCAAGGGGAAGGATGCAATCGGAGCTGTTGGCGAGGCCAAGGGGAAGGGTGCAAGCGGAGCTGTTGGCGATGATTTGGGCAGTGGCACGAGGAAACGAAAGCTGTCATCGCCACCAAAGCCAGCAGCAGAGACCAAAAGGAAACGGACTTCCTCTTGTCGGCCGCCGGTGACCTTACGGCAGAAACTGGACCTTACGGACAGCGAAAAGACCAACGATCCTGAGTTGGACCTTGAAGAAGTACTGCACGGTTCCTTTGGGGTGCAAAACGAAGTGCAGGAGCCTTCTCAGAGCATCGTTCAAGAAAGCCAGTCTGAGGAAGAGGATGACCTCCCAAAGCGGCGAGACAGACCTCTTTCCAAAAAGGAGAAGGTCCAGGACATGGTACTTATGGCCCCCTTTTCCCTATTTTGGTGTATTGATTAAGTTTTGACCAGACTGTTGACTGACAAACCTGCACATGCTCACAGGACGCCAAGATGAAGAAGTACATGGCGGACCTGTTCTTGAGGCTGACGTCCGAAAGCGTGCGGAACGCTACTGCCAGGAACACCGACTCCGACGCCGACAGACAAAACCTTGAAGAGTTGAAACGTGCTCGTGACCAGTCCGAGATTGAGGTTGCCAACCTTGCCAAGGAAAACGAGCGCCTTCAGAAGGCTCTGGAGGAGTCGAAGTTGGAGAGTAAGAAGGCCTTGGAGGAGCAGGGGAAGCAAGCAAGGCTTCGGGAGCAGGAATTGCGCAAAGACCAGGACGAACGCAACCAGGAGGCCAAGGAGCTCCAAGCAGCGCTGTTGCAAAGGCAAGATGCCATTGAGAACAAGCACCTGCAGCATCAGGTGCAGCTGACGGACAAACACGTCGTTGCTCAGCAGCAACTCTCCGAGGCTTCCAACAAGACGATGGACACGTTCAAAAAACGCCATCAGCGAACAGTCACAGAAAGCCGTCCAGGATCTGAAGGAGCAGATGGCCATCGAACGGGAAAACCATAGGAACAGCGAGAAGTACACCCAGGAGATCGCCATGCAGCTCATCTCGGTAAGGTTTCCTTCTTCTTTAGAATATAAAGTTTTGTATTGTTTTTTTATATATATGTCCCTCGCAGTTCCGAAACCTGGCACACTACTGACCATCTCTAATGGGGCTTTCGCAGGCTTTGATGCCCGGAGGCCAAGCTGGCCCTCTCCGAGGTCTTCAGGGCTCATCGCAGCAGCCGATGCCCGTGGCGTTGGACGCCCAAGGTACACCAGGAGTGCCTGTGGGACAGCCAAGGCTGGTACCTGGCAGGCAAAGAGCGGCCGGGGTAGAGGCACAGAAGCTCGTCATTGCTTTGAAGGAGCAGAGCACAATCGCCGCCCTCGAGGCAAGCATCAGGTTGGAGGAGCTTAAAGACCTTGCTTCCTTCCAGGGGGAGTCGGGCAGCACCGCCGACGCACTGTATGCACAGGCGGTGGTGCGGATGTACAGCGCTCTTATGGGGGAAGTACCAGCGCCCATCTCTTAGGCTAGCCTGCACTCAAACCCTGAGTAATGCTCGTGCGTGTAAATAGTAATTGCGAATATGCTTCAATCCCACGTATTGTTGGTGGTGTTTTTTTGGTTCTTGACCATATTTGAAACTTGTGAACAGTAGGGATACTTTGCATTTTCATCATTCATCACAGTTCAAGGCATGACTTGCACTCCCGCTTCAAACCCTAAGCCATTTCAGCTGAACTGGCTAAAAATGAGCCATCCCGCAGCTGTGGAGCATTGCCCTATGAAGTTTTTTTATGTCTTCTGTTTTGAACATTCTTTATTAAGATAAGTTTGAGCCTACAACACCGTTATCCCGTGTTATAGTCAATTTTCACTTATTTTCAGTGTGTCGCGGCTTCACGTGACACAAAAATACCCCAATAAACATTCTAAACAAGGAGTATGCATGGTCTTTTCATAAATTTTCAACTTACCTTGTTATTATATCATATTTTCAACTTCAAAATATGTGAGTATCGCAATAATCTTGTCTTTTAAACAAAATTCAGATATCCCAACTTTTCAGCCTTCGTGGAGTGTTTTTGGCTGTTTTTCGGCTGTAAAATCAAAATTTCTTAACAAAGTTCGTTTTTTTATCATGGATACCACATCTATATGGCCCCTGGAACCAAAATTCCGCAAAAAAATACCCTGTCTCATTTGAGTCTCATTCGCCGGTTCCAGTCTCATTCCGGCGATTCCATCGTTGCAAGAGGTCAGTGTGCCAAAACTGCACCCAGCTCCCCAGGTTGCGCAGGAGGACAGCTGGTTTTGGCAAGAACTGGCCAACCCCTGACACCCGGACCGCCTTCTGCATGCTGGCGTGATGATGCTCAAGCACCTTCCCCCAGATCCCCGGATATTCCGCTTTCGCGCGCTCCCAGTCCACCTTCACGGAATACCTGGCCCCTGGTCGGAGACAGTTAACCCCCCGCTCGTCCCGCGGCTCCCAATCACGCGTGCTGAACAGGGAAGCGGGCGTCAGAAAATTCTCAACCGCAGAGCGTGTAGCTTCTGTGCGGTGCGATGTACAGCGGGGACAATCCTTCACGTACAGGAACGTTTCCTCGATCCGCGTGCGCTCCGCCTTACAGTCTTCAATCTTCTGGTGGCATAAACGTATGCGCAGCTGCAACGCATTGCCCAGGGCCGTGGGGTCAACCCCTTCACGCACGGCGATGCGATAGTCCTTGCAAAAAGACTGTACCCGTTCCCAGGAGCTTCTGACGTTCTCCTCACGGCTCCCCAGCGCGACAGCTTCACACCGTTTAGTCATCCACCCCGAAGAATCAGCCGGTAATGGGGATTCCAATTCTTCCATAGCCACCGCCCACAAGTCCACCAAGTTCACCAGCCGTTCAAGCGTGCGCACGTGTCTATCGCACTGGTTCTGCACCATACGAAGGGTGGCCATACTGCATGCGGCCCAGACAAGCAGGCGCGCCTTCCCCAGGTCAATGAATACGCAGTCCCCGACGGATTCTGCGGGTCCGACGATGGGGGGAACCGCCTGCATGCCTAGCCCCTCCAGATCTTCGGGTAGCCCCGCCTGCACGTGAAGAACCCTGCATGGCGTATCCGCATCTGGATAGCCGTCCATGACAGAGCACGCCATTGATACCTGGCCAACATAGTGCGCCCCGCACCGACCCACCCGGGATACCCCAACCCATCCCCCCACGATTTTAAGCGCCGCTGCTCACCCTTTGGCCGCTGATTCGCAACCGCAGATGAAGCAGCATAAGGCACGGCGCCGGGGAGAGCGCCACACGCGCCACGCGCCTGATTTGGCGCGGAGCGGAGCAGCCTCCCCGATCCAATCGGTCCCCACCCCGTGCATGCACACAGCACCGTCGGGTACATGCATAATCAGATCTTGCGACATTGCATCATAATGACTTTTGAGGTCCACCAGGGCAGGCCGTCCAGGGCGGTCTCATACACACACGCACACGCACGCACGCACGCACGCACGCGTTTTACACACGAAGATGGTTTATGCTCGATATTGTTACATCTCATTACATTACATTAAGTACGCAAACAGGCCGAGCAAGTTAATTGGTGTCTTCTTCGCTAGTTTCACTAGTCTACTACGCAAGCATGGAAGTCCCGGGGAGTCATGCAGGTCGGTACGTCTTTCTCGTGACAACACGTGAAGATCTGTACCATGCCGACGCACCGCCACTTCTTCGCCTCCAGCACACAAGCACGTGCGTGGCAGAGGGCACGGGCTGTGTCTAGTGGACAGTTCCTGCCATGTTAATGTACCGTTAGTTATCTAATACCACGCTAAGTGTACATTAACGTAATCACATAGGGCACTACCGTGTTGAATTAACTGGTTTGACGGATTACATGCATATCAGGTATAGGGATAAATAAAGGCATGGCTCACCCGTCATATATCGTCGCCACCGTGGTTGCCGCCCACTCGGATACTCGAAGCTTCTTTGTGCCCCCCTCATATTCTTGACCCAACCGGAAACCTTCGGGAACGGGTTGACGAGGTGGTGGTGGAGAAACAAGTGCGTGGGGTGCGGGGTTACGAATGGCTCTGCGGGCTAGTGGTGGGTCGGGTACACGTGAGGACACCGGCGCTCCTTGTTGTAGAAGAATCCCACGCCGGCCGGGAGTCGGTGTGGGTGCACGTTGGGGCGTGGGCTCGGGCGAAGGTGGATCCGGGCGAGAGGCTTGTGCACGAAGAGTCGCAAAATGTTCACCTTGACGTTTATTGTTCATTGCACAAATAGCATTTCTGCCCCACACGCACACCCCACCCCACCCCACCCTCCTACTATGTGACAGTCGCGTTGTTAGTGTGAATTTATCAGAAGGAATCTTTTGGGGAATGTTGCATTGTTGGTACGCTAACGGAAGACCTTAGGGCACTAACGTTACGCTAACTGAACGGGAATGTGCTTTAGTTAGTACGTCGTTAGCATGTTTTTTGTACACCAAACCAATCACCAGCAAAGCGTGAGTAGCCAAGCGGGCCTCTAGCAAGGTTGGTGTGGATGTGGTAGGTTTCACTTTCGAATTTTTGCGAATAAAAATTAGCAGTCGAATTTTTAAAGGCTTTAGAGAATCTTCCATTTAGGGTTTTACGCCAACTGGACGCTAACGGAACGCTAACGGCAAGCCTTTGCGCAATAACGTTGCCCTAACTGCACACTAACAGAAGGAATCTTTTAGGGAATATGCCAATGTGAGTTAGTGCATGGCACCTTAACCCCTAAACTGCTACGTGATGAGCTAGCTCATCAAACACTCAAAACTGATTTTCTCGGCGACAAATAACTCAAATTCACTTTTGAAGACAGTTTTGAAAAGCTCTCATCGAGCCGCATGCAGCCATGCACTTGGAGCAACCATTTTGCGACGATACTCTTAATATTTACCGAGACGCACTCTATTTTAGCTTGACCATAATGAGTTACATCTAGGGCACATCTGTCATAGTGTTACACACCCCTAACAATATAAGTAGCCCTAACCGCATGTTGAGCACTTTGTAAGATTATACCCGGAGGTCTAGGGTCAATGTTAGGGCTTAAATTGTTAACGATGTACACATCCATCAAAAAATTTCAGTTGACAATCACGTCGTCGGTGTCAAGTGTCATGCATTTTTAACTTTTGCATGCGATTCGCCTTGAGAAGACCTTTCCGACACTATTTTCAAAAGTTAAGGCAGGACCCTTGTGCCAAAGTTATTGTAAATAAACCCCAATTTTCAAAACCCCGAAATTCCTTCCGCAGTTTAGGGGTTAACGACGTCATAAGGGTGCCGTTAGGTGTTTTGTTGCATCCGGTGCACTAACCTAGCGACCAGTTAGTGCACCGGATGCAACAAAACACCTAACGGCACCCTTATGACGTCGTTAAGGTGCCATGCACTAACTCACATTGGCATATTCCCTAAAAGATTCCTTCTGTTAGTGTGCAGTTAGGGCAACGTTATTGCGCAAAGGCTTGCCGTTAGCGTCCCGTTAGCGTACCAACAATGGAAGATTCCCTAAAAACTCTAAATTCCCAAATGTGATAGGAAATTTTCGTGAAACCATGGAGATCGCGCGATGGCGTCGAATCGCGCGATTAAAAGATCACCGCACAGGATTCGAACCTTCGCATGTGGTTTCACACGATGAATGACCTTTGACCTTCGACATTATGTCCAACTGAGCCACGATCACGGATGATCACACAGTAACGGAAATAATGATGAAGTCCACAATCGAAATTTGAAAATCATACCTTGACCGACCGACCGCGACAGGCTGTGCGTAAAGTTCTCCAGCTAGGACACTAAAGGAGCGCTATCGCCGCCAAAGAAACAGCTTCGTTCCCTGCCTCGTTAGAAAAATGGAACCCACTGAAGAAGAAAAGAACAAGTATCAAGAACTGTGCAATGAATATGATGAGGATGAGTCGATAGCGGGTCTCTTGAACTATGTGAAGGCAACGCGCCCAGCATTGAGCGCGGCCTCGCCCTCCCAACAAGCCGACGGGAAAATCCAACACGAGGCAAAGTTTGACCTAGCAAGTAGGAGAAAGCCAAAAGCCAAAAAGGATGGGACGCAACAAAGGGTCAGGGGCCCTATGAAACCCCACGAAAGAGCGGTGAGGAATGCGATCCGAAAAGTGACCGGTGAGTATCACTCTAAGTATGACTCACCGGTTTCGTGCAATTTCCTTGTTTTCGTTTCTTGAAGTTGAGCGCGCGGCTTTCTAGCGTAAAAAATACCGTTTAATCATCTTGTGTTGTGCGTGGGTGCGTGTTCTTTTTGTAGTCAAGTCGGCAAAGGAGGAGAAGTGGTGTCCTATCCTCAAGACATCGGAGCAGCACGAGGCTTACAACCGCTTAGTGAAGGAGGTCGCGGCGGAAGCGGGCTTCGATACTAGGAAGGACAGCACGATTGAGCCTTTCATCAGGGCGCGCGTGCGGGTCGATGTTGGAAATTTCAAAAACGTTTATCGCTATGGGAAGTGGAATAAGCAGGGTAAGGAGTGGGTGCTTAGCACTTCCAACGCCCACCCATATTCGGGATTGAAGGAAGCGAAGGGCCTGAAAATCTCCGCCAACAACGACAAGGCCAAGAAGGAGGCATTGGAGGCGGCAGGGATCACGCTGGTGGAGCCTCCTTCCACCGCTGCGGAGGTTGAAGAAGAGTTAAGGGAGGCAATAAGTACGTTATGACCCGTTTTATGCACTGCGCCTTTTCTTTAAGGCGCCTTTTTTGCACTATCCTGTCCGTATATTAACAATACACTAACCCGTAGTCATAGTACACTATTAGTACACTATACGGCTACTAACAGAATTCCCGGCGAGGGGTTTTTCGCAGATGAGTACTGCTTCGAGGCTTGGGAGCTCCTGGAAGAGTCCGAGGAGGAGGAGGAGGAGGAGGAGGAGGCAGAAGCCGCCTCCAAGGGACCAGACAAGCGAAAGGGCAAGGGTAGAGCGCCCGAGGTGGATGCCCCTCCGAAGAAATCCCCCAGGAAGGCGAATGCGGTGGCGTCCCCTTCAAAGGGGAAGGCCACCGCTCAAGAAGAGGAGGACGCTGCTGATCAGTCGGACCTGGCAAAGCGGTACCCTGTCGGTAAAGAGGTGTACCTCTACGCCCGACCGACGGATTCCGATGAAGCACTTATCGAGTCCGAAATCCTCGATCCAAAGGACTATTGCACGTCGAGCCCCCCGTTGACGTTGAAAAAGACCGCGCCCCTCCTGTCCGGGACGATATCAGCCTGCGAACTGCACGCTGAAACCGTCCACGGCCCGGGAAAGTCCGACATTAAACTCCCTCCGGAGTTTTTGTCCATCAAGGTGAGAAACATATGCATGCTTTAACGTTAGTGTCCCGTTAGTGATATGTTAGTGTGCCTTCTGGACACTAAGTGTCGTCCAGTTAGTGTGTTAGGTTCTCAGCATTTTCCAAGTTACCTTTTTAGATTACCCATGTATATCTAACTTGTATATATCGTTTTCGACAGGTGAAACAATTCAATTCCAAGAAGACTGGTGCGGATGAGTGGCACCAAAAAGCGTGGAAAGTTTTAAAGCACATCCTCTCCTCTACGGACAAGCATGTCAGCGAGGATGAAGCTAAAACCAAGACCCTCAGCAAAGTCACAGAAAAATATTACGAGGACCTGTTGAGGGGTAAAAAGCTCCCGAAGGAGCTCAACCTCGTAGTGCACGGCAAGTACGTGCGGTATGGATTGCTGGAACATGCATTCGCAGGTCCACCGAAAGGGGGCAATGACACCGAATGAGTAGCACTAGATAGTGAGGACTACTAGCAGGTTACCAACCTATTGGTTTTTTTATATTAAAAACTAGCCTGTTTCGCACGTATCTCCATTGCTTGTTTATGTCACTGTTTATTGCGGATTTCGTGCGCTGCGTGAAGCTCGTATAGTGTGTCGTTAATATACTACTAAAAACACACATATATACAGCACACTAACGACGCACTAACAATAACGGTTAATGTGCATAGTTAGTATACCGTTAATACACTAGGATACCAGTTAATGTGTAACTCGCATGTAGTTAATGTATGCTAACAGTGTGTTAACTATGTACTAACCACCCGTTAATGCACGGAGTTAGTGTGTTATTAGTATGCCGTTAATGTGTAACGTTTAGGTACACTAAGTATGCACTACTTATACACTATCTACGAACTAACTGCCTGTTAATATTCTCTGTTAGTGTGTCGTTAGTGTCCCGTTATTGTTCCGTTAGGGTTCCGTTGGTTGCACACTTAGGGCACAGTTAATGTCCTAAACGCAAGTAATCATACTGAGTTAGTATGCCGTTAAGGTGTCGTTAAGGTATGTTGCACAGAATGCACGACCTAACGGCACACTAACGTGGCGGTTAGTGTGCCTTTAGAGTACGTACATGCACACTAACGCGCCGTACTCTTATACAGTTAGTGGGTCTTTAGCGTACCGTTAGTGCGCGTACTAACATTTTCTAAAATGGTAGGGAGAGAGGACAGAGGCAGTGTCGCATCTGTCACTCGAGCCGTTCGAGGGTTTAGGTTTGACTTGGGGATTAAAACCCTGAGAGTATTCGTTATCTCTTATTCTTATCAATATATTCGATACCGAGCCGACCCTGTTTGCCCACTCGAGTATACCCGAATCGGCATATCTCACTATGGTGGGGATTTCGAAGGACATCAGGTGGGATGTGGGACTACTGCACCGCGCGCCTCGCTTGCCACCCAAACCCTCGGGACACGCCCCTTATTCTAGTGCAAAAAGTTGTCAATGTAGATTGTGGTAGGTGGGGGGCATTGGAGGGTGTGTGACCTGAGCTAGGTTTTCATGGCGGAACGGGGCGTAGCGAACGAACCGCTTCGATTCGTGCGGAGTGCGAGGTGTCCCAACACACTAGAAGAGTGGCGGAGTAATGTTTTTAGGCATATTTCTTTCCCCGGTAAAATGGCATCCTTAGGTCTACGAGGACGTGCTCGTGCGGCATGAGCTGGAGGTGGTTGCGCCAGCACAACAGCCACTTGATGAGGAGGATGGCTATGAGGCTGAGGGAGACGGGGTTATGCATGCTGTCTGCCTGTTACCAGCCGTACGCCGGTACTGCTGCCGTCGGTCCCTCTGAGTTTGTACCCGAGGAGTGGACACGGTGGCTGGTAGCCGGCCGAGACCCGCACCGCTACCATGAGTTGCGGGAGGAGTGCAGTGCTTCCCGCCTTGCTGAGCACCTATAGAGGCATGAGTGAGGACTCGGCACTCACGGTCACGCATGTCTCCCTGCCTGCACCGCTCGATCCCGGTCTACCGTACTTACATCTGGTTGTGGGTGCGGGTCCTCGCTGCCGCATCAACCAGACAGCCACACCAACAACCGACGGCAGCAGTGCTGATGGAGCCGACCTCTGAGTCCACCGGCTCCGTGCTGTTACCGGGTATGCCTCCTCCCTCACGGCTCGGGACGGCCCTTTCAGCTGTTAGCGGTGCGGCTTCTGGACCGCCAGAGCGCCAGAGGTGGTGTCTACGGCACCGGCCACATTCAGACTGGGCTGCGGCGGTGGAGGACCGCTGTGCAGCTCACACCTGATGTTCAGCACCATGATATATGTACAACTATCCTTACTTGGCACTGCAGAGGCATGTGTCGCACAGACAGCACACGAGGTGCTTGCATGCGTTGGACACCTTGCTATTGCACCGTGGCAGCTGGCGGATGCTGCTCGGTGCTGCCGGGCTGTGCACTGGCAGCTCGGCCACGCACGGCCGTGGCGGGGTATTGGGTATCCCCTGGCCGTCGGACCTGTCCTGCTGTGGTGATCAGGCAGCCCGCAACCAAACACACACGGCTGCACAGCGGTACGAGTACCACCGGACCGACACCCCACCTTCTCTCTGTCGACGTCCTTGTGTCCATGTCCTTGCATCATTGGGGGTGGTGCTGCTCACCCTGTGGTATGTGAGGTGCATCTACCCTCTGTGGACACCGCCACATGCTACAGGCGCCGACTGTATTCTGATTCTGCTTATTTCTGCGCTTCTGGGAGTGGTCCTGGTTCTCCGGCTACGGAGATTGGGACCGGTCATGGGAGTGGTTCTGGGATTATGTTCTCTGGTGTACCAGTTACGGAGACTGGGAGTGGTCCTGGGTTGTTCATGTCTCTGGTTCTGGTGCTGGTCGGTTCGTCTGGTTCTGGTTTTGGTTTTGGTTTTGATTTTGGTTCTGGTTCTGGTTCTAGACTCTGATGGACTGCTTCTGGGTATGACCGGCCGTACAGTATGCCAGTATTACTGTGGCCGCGGTGCATGGCACCCGCCTGGATACGGTCACGGTGCTGTACCGACCGTCCCGACGGTAGGGACCGCTGGGCTTGGCCGCCTGGTGGTCGTCGGACCTCCTCCTCCTGACGCATTCCATGTGCCTGACTCGGAGCTGCACCTGGTACTCGGTCCCGTCTCAACACTGGATACGGTCACTGCCCCGCTTGTTGCTCGGGCCCGGGGTGGTATCGTCTGTGACACTGGGGCAACGCTGGTGATATGTGCGGAAATCTCGGGCTCTGTACCGATGTGGACAGATCCAAAACTGCGGCCTTCGCTGTGGCCGCCGCCGGGCGGGGGAGCACCGCACGGATGCGATGGTGTCCTTCCACCTGTTTGGCAGATACCTTGAGGACGGGGCGGTGGAACGCTTTGTACTCCGTGGAGCCCACTATAAGCGTGGCTCCCGTACCTTGCTCTCCTCCCGTGATATGCTTGCGGTGGGTTTCGGCTCACCTTACATACTTGCCCTGACCTATACACATATTACCACGGACAGACGGTACCGCATACTTGACACCAGGACTGACTGACTACTGTATCTCTGGGATGAGGTCCCTGCCGACACGGCTACGGTACGGACACAGGCGGTCTACTGGGTACGCACCGGTGAGACCTGTGACTGGATGTGGGCCAACTCAGAGTACAGGTACTATGCAACTTTGAAGGGGTCCCCGGCTGCCTATGAGACGACAGGAGAAGTAAACTTCGACACAGTGAAAAAGGCTTTCTTTTTTCGCGAAACGGCCCGCATTTGACTTTTTCACTGGCCCGCTTTCGGCCAACCCACCCAATCTTCAAAATTGCCCGCCCAAAATTTTAATGTTAAGTATGGTGATATCATAAACATCCGGCACAAATTTCACAGAAATTTTCATAATCGGGACCCCCGAGAGACGGCCCGCATCCAGCAATCGAGCGGCTCGCAACCGGCCCGGGCTGACTTCAAACGGCCCCGGGTCGGCCTGCCACGGTAAGCCTGCTTCCCTGCTTCGACGTCCCTCTCTTTGGAGATGAGCTCCCTCCAGGAGAGGGAAACAACCACGTTGCCCGGCGAGACACTCCCCGCTTCACCCCTGCTGGGCTGTCTGCTGGTCGGGGGCATACTTCTACGGCAACCCTCCGTTCGACCTCCTCACCGTTGAGAGGACCATACGGAAGGCTAACCGAGACTTTGTGAAGGACCCTGAGCACACGGTATTCCGTTTCATTGCGCCCCATGCCCATCTCCGCACCCTGGCACCGCTGCTCGTGCACTGGGAGGTGCTTCACACCTACCCCACGGGCTCCCAGGGGGTGTTCAACTATCGGAGAGACGGCACCTACAGTGGAGCCCCGCCAGTGCCGACAACGGAGCCGGAGGAGCAGCTCCGGCTCCGTTGTTTGGAGCACCGATATCTCACCAGGCTCAGGAGCCCACGAGATGGAGGATCCGCCTTGCTCCATCTCCGACGGGGCGTTGAAAAGTCAGGGTCTAATTCCGTAAGAGCCTATCGAGTCTAAGCTCCGAGCTGATCCGGCTCTTACGGTGCAAAATATAATCAGCTTTCGAGCGCGCGCGGAGCCGTGAAAATGTAAGCTTCGATGCGTTCCGCGCTCTGCGGATTCATATTTTGTCACGCTCCGGCTCCGAATCCGGGCGGATCGAACAACGTTTTACGGCTTAGACCAAGGCTCCCCAGCGGATGTAATTTTTGGCATCGATAGTTTTCGATATCCGGAAACTGGTATCGATAATCGGGACAATCGATGGATAATCGATTATGCGTGCATTTTTACACGATGTGCGATGTGTTGCGAATATGGAACATCAAAAAGTCCACAATCGATTCTTAGAGGACCCCATCCGATAATCGGTCATCAAAACGATATATCGATTATATCGGTTACCGTATCGGAAATATCGCTGGGGAGCCTTGGCTAAGACGAGTACAACAATATTCCTTCTTTAGCTGTTACTGCAAGTTCAACGGCGCAGTCGGTCTGCCCCTGCCACCATCGCTCATATATAAGCCGAACTTCAGCTCATATATATACCGAACTTCAGCTCATATATACGCTGGATTTCAGCTCAGATGTAGGCCGAACTTCGGCTCATATAGGCCAAATTTCAGCTTATATTTGTATAGGCCGAACGTTTCAGCTCGTATATAGGCCGAATTTCAGCTCATATAATTGTAGATAGGCGCTGAACTTCAGCTCATATAAATTGTGCGTTTCGTTACAGTCATATCATTGTGTTATCTTGGATCTAGGCCTGCCGAATGATCATTATACAGAAAACAATAAAATTCACACTTAACATCTATCCTAGTTGCCAACCCACCGCATTCCCATTAAGCCCCCATCACGAAAATTATTATCAATGCTCGAATACGTGGGGAATAATAATTGCCATTGATGAAATCGAACAGCCTTTATAGCCCTCATGTTGTCGAACCACCACAATACACGTGTTCTCCTCGTTGTGTGCGTTCATTACAACACGTTGAATTCGCATGCAGACTGCTTACAAACAGCCCATTTCCATGAAACATGAAAAACAATATGATGTGCATTCATACACTGTGTAATTGATTTACTTATCTAGATTGAGGATGTACTTTGAGTGCGCAATTTGCTATTCAATGTTCCAACACAAAATATTCAATTCGGAAGAGGACATTGACAGCGACATCGGCATGGCTGCACTGCACCTGCCGTGTCTACCCTAAATTATGAAATAACATGCCTCCACATGAGAATGTGAAGGCACCTTCCACCCACAACTGCTGGGCGCCCTCGTCCAAATTCAGACGTGCACCTCCGCTACTGTACACTCGCCGCAACCATCTTGGAGGCCCCACCATCAGTCGTCCTCCTCTGTTTGCGGCTGACGGGACTTGTCAATCTCCTTGAGCTTGTGCTCCCGTCGTGCTGCCCCTTCCCACACGAATGCACTCTCCTGCGCAGAGATGTCCAACTCTAGCTCGGGCTCAGCGCGGGGCTGGCTGGCGGAATCTGCGTTCAAGGTATCCAGTAGAGCACTGCCATCGTCCCCTTTCCCTCCAAATGGATCGAAGCGCGTACCAAAAGGATCGTCCTCCTCGTCGGGACGGTTTGGCCCAACAAAGGACATCTGCTCCGAAGGTAACTCGCGATTATATACCTCCTGCTGGTACTTCCGCCATCGCCACCATGAGAACAGCGCAGCAAAGATCACCACAGCTACGCCCATCAGCACGAACCCAATGATGCTGACGGCATCATCTCCCCCTCCCGACTCTTCTTCAACTGGACTATAGGGCGGCAGCCTTGGGACCGGTGGGGGCGGTGCCGGTGCCGGTGGGGGCGGAGGGTTAGGGATTCCAGGTGCCGGGGGCGGGTTGGTGTCATCCTGCATGTACACGGCAAAGTTGGTGGTGGTCTCCTGCAGGGACCGGTACACCCCGGTCACGGCCTGCGACAACTCGTTCGTGGAGAAGAGGCCCTCGCGGGACCATGCCCCGATCTCGTGATCCCAAAAATACAGGAAAGGGGAGCGGAAGGGATTGATGGACTCTCCCGCCATCACCACGTCCATTTCCTGTGTCACCACCACCTCTTTGATGGTCTCCGCAATATCCGGGAGCTCCTCACCCGCTGCCCCATCTGTGACCAAATCCTGGAGATCCGTACGGAACTGAAAGAACAGGTGACTCACGTCGGAGATGACCCTGGGGAACACCGCCTCGGAATCCGGAGGCAGCGGGTTAATGCCCCTGTACATCGCTACCATGCCCACCAGGGCTGCGCTCTGCGCGTCCTCTCGGAAGTCCGCCGTATAGATCACCCCGTCCACGCTGCCGTACAGGCCTGAGGAGGTCTGCGACGTCGAGACCTCCATGGAGTAATACCGCTCATCCAGCCGGATCCCATCCATCCCCGGGTAAATGGGCTTGATCAGCGCCAGCGCCATCTCGTTCATCGCCAGCTGCAATAGCTCTATCTGCGTTTGATTCCGTATGCCGGCTGTGGCGCACGAGCTCTCCACCGCTGCCAGAAGGTTGCTCAGCATCTCCGCGGCGCACACCCGGGCCTCCGCGGTGAGCGCAATGCCCGATGACGTGTCCCCCACCAGGGCTAGGTCGTCCATGAGCTCCCCGATGAGCTCCACGATGGCCTCCGAGTCGAGATACTGGGCGTCTCGAGACAGCGGCCGCACTGCGCACAGCCGCTGCGCCACCGTGGCGCTCGTGCTCACCGTGGTCCGCCGCACTGTCGCCACCGCTGTCAGCACTTCCGCGTGCACCGCTGCCAGCCCCGCCTGCACCGAGCACTGCGAGTACACCTCCCCGCTGCCAGTGTTGAACGTGTTGGCGTAGATCCCGGCAACCTGCACCGCTTGCGCATTGCTCTCGATGTCCACCGCTGGCGCGAGCAGGGTGTCCACCACCAGCTGCGCGCTGCGCACCACCACGCTGTTCTGCAGCAGCCGCCGGCGGAGGAGTAGCGACTCCACCTCCACGAGATCGCTCGTCACCTGCGCGAATGCCCCGGGGGCGTCGTACACCTTGATAATGACCCGCCCGACCCCCGCCGGGAGGTAGCACTCAAACTTGTTGCCCAAGACGCGCATCCCGAGTGGGTTGAGCTCGTCCGTGCCTTCCTCGCGGTAATAGAACTCGTATGACAGGGGGAGGTCCTCAGGCTTGTCCACCCAGTCACGCATCGTTACCGTGAACAGGGTGTCCAGCTCGATCCCAGTCCTCGGCGTGATGTCGAAGTTGCCACCCCAGGGCGCTTCGTTCACCATCACCTTCACCGAGCTCACCAGCCCAGCGGCGCCACCGGACCCTTCCAGCCGGAACACATACACCTGGCCCTGTGTCAGGGAGTTCGGGCGTAGGGAGATGTAACTATCCGTGATGGAGTTCTCCACCGCCTCCTCCAGCTCCTCCTGGGACAAGTCCCCCTCGACGACACTCCACGTGACGCCGCCTCCCGACACCTGCGCGGTGAGCAGGAACTGCTCGCTGGGGTTCACCGTGGCCTCGTCGGGGGGCACAATGAGCGCTTGGGCGTTGGCGGTCGTCTCTTCCTCCATGACGGTGACCACCGCATAGGATCTGATCAGACGGCCCACGACAAGCGGCTCCTTTGAAACGAGGGCGGAGAAGTTATATCTGCCAGGAGCGAGCGTGTACGGCTCCAGAGTCAGAGTCTGGGAGTTGCGGTACATCGCGAAGGGCGCCCCGGTGTCCGGGAAGCAGGGCTCCTCCGTCTCCAGCACCGCGCACTCCCACACGTACTGGAAGCTGGAGCTCGTGTTGTCCGGGTCCACCGGCGATGCAGTGAGCTCCACCGCGTCGTTGGCGAACATCGTGCGATCCCCGCCTACGATGCGGGGCACGAGAGCGCTCGGGAGCACCGTCACCGCCACCGTGGCAGCGGAGAGCAGCGCCGGATTATTCACCATCACTGCCTGCAGGCGGAAGGTGTACGTCATGCTGGCCTCCATGGCATTAGCGGGGAGGAAGAGGAAGCGCGTGGCGGAGGATCTGAGGTAGGTGGTGTACTCCTCGAGGTTCACGAAAGAGGTATTCAGCAGGGGGGTCCCCTCCACCTGGGTCCACTGGTATGACACCAATGTGCCGCTGTCAATCTCGGTGGTGGTGCAGGACTCATCCGCTAGGCTGGCGACACCCTCCAGCGTCAGGTCATCCTTGCGGTACACAGTCAGCGCACGGCCAGACGCTATGCTCACGAGGGGTACGGGCGTTCCCGACTTCTCCACCGTCACCTCCTGCTGAGCGCTCTGCTCCAAGAAGTTGGTCACCACCATCTGGAAGGTGTACGTCTTTCCGAGCTCGAGGTCGCTTGCTGGGAGTGTGACAATCGCCGGAGTGCCCGCCAGCTCCGCGCGCCTTACCGCCTTGCTCAGCGCTTCCTTGATCGCAACACTTTCCTTATCCGATGCCTCCACCCCGAAATCGAAGCTCAGCGCCCGCCCGCCGCCCCCGGTGGACCCACTGCCGTCCAGCGTCAGGCTGTCGCAAACCCCGATGCTCTCGGGCGCCGTGAGCACCACGATCGGCTGCGTCTCCACTCCGTCCGGCAGCAGCAGTGACACGACGCCGCTGGCGTTATAGGAGTTCTGCACCCTGTTCTGGATGCGGCCGGAGAGCAGCTCCATGCGGTCGTACGGCAGGATCTCTGGGCCGGTGCCCAGGTACACCGTCAGGCGCTGGTTGTTCACCCAGGTGCATGCCGCGTCTGCGCCGAGCACCGCCAGCGTGTTCTCGGCAAACAGCTGCGCGCAGTCCCCGCGCTGCCCAGGCTCCTTGCCGCGGTCCGTGGCCTCTGAAAAGCTCACGTCAATCTGCGCCAAGTTGGCCGCCATCACTGCGGACATAAGGGTGGGTGGGAGGATCGGCGTCGTGGTGACCTCAAACGGGCTCCCCCCGACCGGCTCCCCGGCGATGGAGACGGAGACGAGGTAGTCCCCGGGAATGTCCAGGGTGTAGTACACCACCAGGGCCCCGTCCGAGGAGTTGTGCACAGAGGGGAGCGTCGCAGGCGTCAGGCTGCGAGCATCCAGCACCGCCACGGATAACAGGTCAGTGCGGTTCTGGACGATATTCTCATAGGTATCGTACAGTTTGATGTTGATGGTGAAGTTGGACATGGAGATGCCACCCCCGAGGCCACTCCCGCTGATCTCTGTCCGGTTGACAATCACAGTCGACGGCCGCACCGTCAGTTCCCACGGCGCCGCCAGGTAGGCCATCGTCTCCGCCTCCTGCACCTCCACGATGTAAATACCACTCGTGATCGGGATGAAGAACACGTCATACGTGCCGTCCTCCAGCTCCGTTATCTGCGGGTACACTGTGAGTGCTCCCGGGGGAACCGTCACCGTCACCTTGAACTTGAGCCCGCCGGAGACGTGAGGGTTCCCATAGGCATCGCGCGCCAGGATGTTCCACGCCACCGGGTCCACCGCCACCGAGCTGGTGAGGTTCTCCGGGGAAGGCGTCAGGGTACTCAGGTACGCGTACACCAGCCCGTGCTTCACCGTCACGTAATGGTTCTCCGGTACACCTGACAGCTCCACACTGTCGAGGGTGACCTGGAGGAGGTAGAGCCCGGCCTTGTACGCCAGGAATGACAGGTCGTATGACGAGTCCTTGTTATCGTACACCACAATCTGTGCGGAATCCTCGGGCACAGGCTCGAGCACTTGCTCCTCCCCGACCGCCTCCATCCTGGTCAGGGTTCCAGCATAGTTGTCCGCGCCTAGGGATGCCACGTAGGTCTGCGCATTGTTATACTCGTCGCGTGACTTCACGGCGAATGAGCCCATGATACCTGCTGTCGCCTCGGTGGGGAGCCCATTGACGATTGCCGTTACAGGAGAGGACGGGTACGCCGCAGCGATGATGATCGTGAACTCCCCAGCGGAGTCATCCCCATCCTGCCAGTTACCCCCGATGCGGTCCCCGCCACCCAGCAGCCGCACCGAGTACTCCGTGGCGAGGGTGATGCTGAGGGATAGGTAGAAGACACCATCCTCGGTGAGGCTCACCTCTGCGCGCTGGATGGCCGGAGCGATGTCGTACGTCAGCCAATCCGGGAATAGCTCGCCGTCCGATGTGCGAGGCGCTGTGCTCACGCGGTTCTCATCCCGCACCTGGAGCCGGATGACAGTGTCGCCTCCCGCAGAGCCGTATGTCACCGGCTCCGACAGATCCGCCACGTCCTGGGAATCGGGCGCGAAAATCACCGTGTTGGCTGCATTGGCTGCGCCGCCACTCTCAAAGATCTGCCAGATCCAGTCGCCAGGCACCTTCTGGTGACCCAGCTCATTGGAGTCCGAGTCCACTGCATTATTGTAGCTCTCATCCCCACCAGAATAATCATCTGAAGCCGTGGACAAGCAATCCCCACCGTCAAACTCGCACGCCGTGACGTTGCAACTAAGGTCGCAGAGGCCGTTGCCTTGAAAACCGTAGATGCAGCCAGCCGCGGTGCACTCCGGGGAATTGGTGTCCTCACAAGCACTAGCGTCGTACGACGCACACAACGACTGGCAGTACTCGCGCTGGCTTTGCTCAGCATCATTCTCATACTCCCCATAATCCAGCTCGTTGCAATAGCCGGAATCCGTGCACCAGGCTGCGTAGCATCGGTCAGCGTTCTCCAGACTAGGAGTAGATGCATACTCGTCAGCATCATTATCATTGGAGCTCTCATCCCCACCAGAATAATCATCTGAAGCCGTGGACAAGCAATCCCCACCGTCAAATTCGCACGCCGTGACGTTGCATTGAGCGTCGCAGAAGCCGTCACCTTGGTATCCCTCTTCGCAGCCGGCTGCGGTGCACTCCGGGGAGTTGGTGCTGTTCGTGCCGTCACAGTCCCCGGCATCCAGGTCGCACGCTGTATTGTTGCACTCCAGGTCGCACGCGCCGTCGCCCTGCCAGAACTCGGGACACCCTGCCGCGGTGCACTCCGCAGTATTTGTGTCGCCGCTGCCGCCCACACCCGGATCCACAGTCTGCTGAGTCTGCCGCCGCGCCACCTTCTTCTTCAGCCGGGCTGCATCCTTCACCTGTCGCAGGCGCCGTCCACTCCGCACCGGAGTGCGGCGCCCCATCGCCTCTGTCGAGGCCTGCTGCAGCCGCCGGCTCCCGGCATCCTCCGATGTCAGGAACACCGAGGCCCGGAGCACATAGGTGCCATCGTGCGCCGGGGGCTGGTAGAAGGCGGTGTACAAATTCTTTCCCTGCTCCGCGTATGTCACCTCACGCGGCATGAGCGCAATCTTCTCCTCCGTTACAAACTCCCCGTAGGGTTGCTCGTAGCGCACCTCGAACTTTGCCGAGTCCGTGTCTAATGGATTCTTGTATGCGTCAAATGCCTCGATATAAAATTGCGCCGGGACGCCCCCGATCACCCCCTCCAGCCCGAGCCCGTACACCTCACACATCTCCGCCACCGCTGGGCCGGGCATGATCACCGCCTCGTACGGCATCCCGGTCAGCGGGTTGAGCAGGTTGGTGGACCCTATGAGCACTTCGATGCGCAGGGTTCCTGCGCGGCGCGCCGTGAAGGTCACCAAGTATTTCCCGTACGCGAAGGAGGCCTCGCTCTCCGCGTCATTCACGAAGTAGAGGCTCGTCACGGTCAGCTCCTCCGGGGCCAGTCCGCTCTCCTCTCCCGCGTACACCGTCAAGGTCAGCGCCTCCGCCGTGAGGTCCGTGCCCTGGAGGCGCGTGTTCTGGAACTCGTCGTTGAACGTGAAGCTGAGCACCGACTCGAACCCGACTGTGTACGGCCCTGCGAAGTAGCTGGCGTCATTGCCCACCTGTGTGAGCTCCGGGGCAATCGCTGCCGCCTCCAGATAGATGCTCTGGGGGGTGATGGGCACCTCGTCAACCAGCGCCTCCACCTGGTAGGTCCCGGCACGCGCCTGGAGGAACGTGGAGCTGTAGGTGCCGTCGCCTTCGTCCACCACCGCGAGTTGACGCCGTACCACCCCGCTCGACGGATCGTCGTACTCCAGCTCGATGCGCACCGACATGCCGCCCTCCAGAAGCTGGTTGCCGTAGGTGTCACGCGCCGTCACCACAAGCCCCTCCTCCTTCCCAGCGACGGACACGGGGAAGCCCGTGCCACCAAGGGTGCTGGCCACCGTGTCCAGCTCCGCAGGCAGCACCGTCAGGGTCGTGCTGAACACCTCCTCGTTGCCGTAGGTCACGCGGATGGCGAGCGACCCCGCCACCTCCGCGTTGTACGACATCTCGTACTGGCCCAGGTTACTGGAACCGCGGGCGTACGCCTTCCCCTCCTTGCTGTACCCAAGCTCGCCGACCACGCTGTAGTAGAAGTTGTCCAGCGTGTCCGTCTTGTTGTTGAAGCTCACGTCACGCGCCTGAATAAAGGCGCTGGCTCGCTGCCCTGCCACCACATTCGCCAGCCCGCAGTACGTGTCCTTCTCACAGAACACAAGGCACGATGGCCCGTGCGTGACGTCCGGCCTGACGTCCAGCAGGAAGGGGGCGTCCACGATGTATTCGTCATCTCGAGTGACATACACCAGGTACATCGCCGCGAAATACGGGGTGTACACCACGCGATAGGTGCCGTCTCCCATGTCCGTGGGTGGGTCCGGGCGGATGAAGAAGAGCCCGTCAGGGGAGTAGTAGATGGCGTTCTCCCCGGTTTCTGGCGCGGAGTCGGTGCCGGCGAGAGCGTAGTACGCAGACGAGAGCAGCACGTCAAACACCGACCCACCCGCTGTTCGCGCGTTGCCATACTGGTCGTATGATCGGATGAGGAACTCCGTCTCGTACCCAGCGGGGATGTTGATCCCGCCGCTGCCCATCCCGTTGCCCTCCGCGGTGCACATCTGCGTCGAGGTCGGGCCGGGCTCGATCACCGTCCCGGCATACTTCTGAATCTCCAGCGGGATGCCGTACGACTCGATCTGCAGCTCGTATGTGTCTGACAGGGTCGCCTTATATTGCACGACGTAGGAGTCCTGCTCCTCGTCAAACTTGAACGTCAGCGGCAAGCTGAGGTTGAGGGTGGCCGACACTAGGCGCCCAGTCATGATCTCCTCCTCCGTCTGCTGCAGCCCGCGTCGGCGGCGCAGGCTGATCAGGTCATCGGGGTCATTCTCCGTCCCATCGCCCAGCAGGTTGCCGGCGGAGTCGCGAAGGATCGTCCGGAAAGTCGTCTCCACGCCCGCTTGGGCGTTCCGCACTGCCGAGCCCGCCACCTCACTGGTAGTACCGTCCGGCACACCACCCAGGATCGTGATCTCCTGCGCGCCAGACACCGGCTGGTACTTGAAGTCGGTGAATGCGTTGCTCAGGTAGACGTCGACAAGGTAGGTGCCAGTGTCACTTGGGGTGAAAGAGGCCTGAAAGTACACGCTTGGCGGGGTCGTGGAGGAGTCCGTCTTTCGCGTGATGGTTGCGCTGTAGGTGTAAAGCCCGTTCGCAGTGACGTTCACCACAAAGACGTCATCCTCTGAGAGCACGTAGTCTTGACGATTGCCAAACCTGTCCTGCGGGTACACATTCAGCTGCGACTCCACACCGGAGTACCCGCGGCCCTCTCGCGCCGGGCCTAGCGGGGTGACCGTGGCGGTGACGGTTGCCGCAGCATACACGAGGGGGAAGGACGCCGTCTGATCCCCGATGGCCTCCGCGAAGGAGCCGAAGTTCGGGTTCCCATCTTCAGGCCCTATGAGCACCTCCAGGGTGTGCTCACCCACCGAGATAACATCGTAGAAGCAGGTGTACGTGCCGTTGCAGTTGTCCACCACCTCCCCGTTGCCGTTCTCCGGGAGCACGTTCCCGTCATCCAGTTTGACCTGCACGTATTCCACCCCGGCAGACCTCCCAGGCTGACAGCTGTCGGTAGGGTTGTCCATGGAGAGCGTGTAGCGCAGTCCCTCGTCCGTCACCAGGTGCACAGTGAACTGCGCCCGTTCCCCGGCCACTGCACCTGCCAGCCCTGCACCCTCCGCGTACGTGTTCCGCGGGCTGATGTAGCCGTAAGACGGGTCCACCACCACCACCGCAGGGGACTGCTGGATGTTTGCCCCGCGGTACTCCACGGTGATCTGCACGTCCCCCGCGGCGCGCGCGTACAGATAGAACTCATACGACCCCGTCTCTTCCACAAAGTACGGCTGAACCACTGTGGTGGACCCCACCGGATAGACCTCCACAGTGAAGTCCCCGTGCTCGTCCACATCCGAGGGGAGCTGCGAGGGGTTGCCGCCCTGGTCCAGCGGGACGATGGTCATGTACAGCTTCGGGGTGGTGACGCCCACTCCGTCGTCCACTAGCGCCGCGCCCTGCAGGATCGGCGAGGAGAGCAGGCCGTCGATCGCCTCTCCAGGAATCACCTGGCGCTGGAACGGGGAGCCGATCACAGCGGTGGGGACGCCATTGGACACCACCTCCACAGAGGTGAAAGAGGTGCCGCTCGCGGTAATCGTAAAGAACACTACGTAGGTGCCATCCGTGTAGCTCGAGTCTTCCGGTGCATCGGCTAGGTACACCACGTCCACATCCTCCGCCTCCTCGCTCTGCAGGTCCCCGGTGACCGGGTCTCCCGTCTGCACGCTCTGCTGCACGCGGATGTACTCCGCGCCGCCCTGCTCGGTCAGGTGCCCGTCGGACTCCCGCAGGTTGCCGAAGCTGTCCCGCACCTGCACGTGGAACTTGTCCGTGACGTACACGTACGATTCCTGGTCGATGGACGCCCCCTCCACCAGGAACATGCGCGGGTCGGGTTCCGCCGCCACCACCACGAAGGTGAGCTCCCCGGTGCCCAACAGCTGCCCGTTCAGCGTGGCACGGTAGATGTAGACGCCCGCCACGGTGGCATTGTAATACATGTCGTAACGGCCGTCCTCCAGGTCGGTGATGTGTGTCACCACCAGCGCCTCCTCCGTCTCGTTCACCCCGGTCACCTCCAGCCCCACGATGATCGGGTCCCCGTACACATCGTACTGCACGTCGTTGCTCCAGCTGTCGCGCGCCTGCAGGAGCACCGTCATGCTCTCCCCCGCGGTGGTGGCAATGTCCTCGCCAATACTCACCTCGAACCCGTTGTTATTGTACAGCACAGACCGCTCCGCCACCGCGCGCCCCGCCTGCAGGTAGGGCTTGAAGGGGGAGCCGTTGATCCGCACTCCGCCGAGCTTCACATCCACGCTGTAGGGCCGATACGAACCGTCGGATTCGAACAGCACCCGCTCCGCGGTCCATTCCACGAGGTAGGTGTTGCTATCTTGCAGCTTCTGCGCCGGGTTGTAGCGAATGCTGCCAAATCCACTCCCGCTTGGCAGGATGCTGAGCTGGAACTGGTCCTCGATATCCACGTCCTGCACCATGCCGGCATAGTTCACCGGGTAGATCTGAAACGATGCTAGCTGCCCAGCGGTGGCCTGGGTCTTCCCCGTTCCCCGCGTGTAGCAGCTGGACGGATCAGTCAACGAGGACAGCACCTCCAGCTCAAAGGGGCTGCCCTTGATGTCCTGCCCGCTCAGCGCCACCGTCACCTCGTATATCCCGGACAAATCCAGGGAGTACCGGACGGTGTACTGACCCGTGCCCAGGTCCACCACATTTGCAAACTGAACATTGCTCACCGCGCTGTTCAGCAGGGTGAGCCGCGCAGTGTACACGTCGTTCCCGGAGGAGCGGGCGTTGCCGTACTGGTCGCGTGTCGTCAGCGTGAACTCGCTCGTCATGCCCGCCACCGACTGCTCCAGCCCGGGGCCCGCTGCCGTGGACTCCTGGGCGTATGCGGCGCCCACCTGCAGCCTCACTCCGCTATACGGGCTCTCCCCAGCATGCTGGTTGTCCAGGCGCACGTTCAGCACGTACTCGCCTGCCCGGGTCAGCATGTAGTCCATGCGGAACTCCCCCGCGCTCGCGTCGGACACCTTGCACTCGAGCGGGTACGTGCCGTTGCCTGGGGGGGCCACCGGGACCAGCTCCGCCGTGCAGCGGTAGTCCTGCATCACCGTGCCTGTGAGAAAATTGTTGTCGGCGTCCACTGCAATCACCAGCACGGTGGTCATGCTCCCGACTTGCGCGCCCAGCAGCCCGGGCCCCGTGATGTAGCTCTGCCTGGGGTCTAGCTCACCTGCACCCACTGCGACGTAGTGCACCTCGCCCGTCGGTTCAAGCGCGGTGCCGATCACCTCCCCGTTGAGCATGGCGCGCACCATGTACTGCCCGGTGCGCGGCAAGGAGAGCGTCGCGTTGTACGCCCCCAGCTCCGCGTCCTGCGTCAGCACCGCCCGGTAGACAATCACCCCGTTCTGCTCCGCCTGGAGGGAGAAGGCGTCGCCCTCGTACAGGCCCACGGCGTAGAACTGCGCGTTGCCGTACTCGTCGCGAGCGAAGATGCGCGTGAAAATGGCGTCCTGCGCGGCGATGGTCGCCGGGATGGGGAACTCCGGATCCAGGAAACTGTGGGGCGGGGAGGTGGGGGACGTGTAGACGTTCACCAGCACCGGCCAGCTTTCCTCTCCGGTGGGCACTTTGATGTAGTTCCCGTCCATCTGCACGTGCTGGTGGAATTGCCCCCGGAACGGCTCGCTGAAGTGCACTGTGTATGTGCCGTCCTCATTGTCGAGCACAACGTTTGTGGTCTGCCCATCCCACTCGTCCGTGAAGGCGTTTGAGAGACGTTTCGGGGGCGCTGTGTCGTTGCACCCGCCCGGCGCAGAGGTCGAGAGGCAATCGAAAAAGACATCCAAGAGGAGGCCACCACGCCGCAGCGCAATTCCCTGGGCGTCCACGCTGACGATGTCATACGTGGCGCCCGCGCCTGCGTACGCCTCCGTGAGGCCGCTGCCCTCGGCGTAGGTCAGCGGGATAGACACGGGCCCGGCGTCCTTCACCACACCCACCGTGATGGGGCTTGCCGTGGGGAAGGAACCCACTTCGATGTTGTTCAATGTGACGTGTATGATATAGTTGGCCACCACCGCAGCAGTGTACGACACGGTGTAGGAGCCGTCCTGGTTGTCGGAGATACCGTAGGAAATGGAGCCGCCCACCTCCATGGTCTCAGGTCCGGCAGACACACGGAAGGCATCTCCGCCGCCGTACTTTGGGTTGCCGAACTTGTCCCGTGCAACAACGTCGAACTCCGCTCGGTAGCCGGCCACTGCACCGTTGATGCCGCTGCCAGTTAGCTGGCTGATGAAGGCGTCGGTGGCACCGGCATCCACCTGGACTCGGAAGGGTGAGCCCTGGATCGCATCTGAGACTCCGAAGGTAAGAAGGCTGATATACAGCAGCAGGGAGCCACTCCCCTCGACCAGATAAGTCACCACATAGGCATCGAGGTCGTAGCTCCACTCGGTGAAGAGGTCAGAATCGGGCACCTCCACCACCTCCTTGGCAATACTATCGCCCATCTCGAGGTATGCGATGATCTCCCAGTCACCGCCGGGTGAGAGGCGGCGGTTACCGAAGGAGTCGGTCGGGCGCAGCTCAAAGGAGCCGGCGGTGCCAGCGACGGCGGTCTGCAGCCCAGCACCCACTGCAGTGGTGGATCCGCCATTGGGCGGGCCCGCAGACACGACCACCTTGGCGTTATTCGGCACTGAGAGGGCCAGGATGGTTGCCTTCGCCTCGTAATCACCGGCTAAGGGAACGTTAAAGAAGGCGATGTAGGACCCGTCGTCTTGCTGCTGTATGATGATCTCGTCCGCGGTGGAGGACACGGACATCGGCCCGAACAACTGCACATCCAGCTGTGTCGAGTAGTCCTCCTGCAGGATGTTCCTGTACGAGTCCATGATGAACACGGGCAGGCCGGTGGTCTCGCCCGCAGTGGAGTTCACATCCACGATGCCGGACACCTCCACGTCGAGCGCGCCCGCAGTCACCACAATCTCGGTCTCCCTCCGCGTCACGATGTAGGTCTCCTCATAGTACCAGCGCACCTCCAGCATATCAACTACCAGGGTGTAGATCCCCGCCGCCGTCAGCATATATGTCGCGTCATGCGCGTTGTCGTCCGAGTTGTACGCGAGCGGCGCCGCATCGACCACCTTGTCCCCGGGGCGCACCTCCGGGTTGGATGACACCTCTGCTGTGACGTTCAGCACAAACTCGAGCTCATTACGGGAGTGCGCCGTGGACACCGGGTTGCCAAAGCGGTCCAATGGCACCACCTTGATCTTCACGGACTCACCCGCGCCAAAGCTCTGCGCGCCGGATCCCTCCAGAAGGGATGCACTCGCCACCGCCTGCTCGGGCTCCGTCAGAGCGTCAGATATGCAAGGCTGTGAATTGGTCACTGTGTATGTGTCTTGGCACACCTGCTCCCCGAGCAGCTTCACACTCACCGAGTAGACCCCCGTGATGGAGAGCAGCGCCTCAGAGCGGAACGCGTAGGTAGAGCTGAGGTCCGGTGAGGGCGGCTTGGGTGCCCGCGGCATAGGAGGGAACGGCGGCAGTGGCTGCTGCAGAAGGGCTCGACTGTGCGAGCCCTGTGCCGCCCCGGTGTCTGCCCCAAGCAGCCGACGCGCGGTGGTGTTTGTGTCCAGGGGGTCCGCGAGGTTGTCCAAGATGTTGGCAATGATCACCTCGCGATTGGGCTGCAACTGGTATCGCACGCTGATGTCGGTCGTAGGTAGCACATTGGCCACATTCCCATACTTGTCCCGGACATCAAGGTACATTATAGCCGTTTCACCGGCGACGTACTCCATGTCGTCGCCCACAGGCATGTATACCGTCGATGAGGTGGGCGAGCCACCGACCAGCTCCAGCGTGTACGGGCTCTCGTCAATGTGATCCGAGCGCAGCTTGATGTCCAGCAGGTACGCCCCGGACACATTCTGCTGGATCCGGATTTGGCGCCGGCCGACGCTGTCGATCGTACCCACCTGAATAGTCTCCACCTCCCCGGAGGGGAGGGTAAGGGACGACCGGAACTCCGCCTCTGCGTTGTGGTCCGCGTCCAGACCCGCGTCCGGGTTGATGTAGAATTCCAGGAAGTCTCCAACGGTGCCGCCGTCAAGCCCGGTCCCCGACACCGTGTAGCTTTCCGGGATGGCGGCGGTGAGCTCGGCGCTGAAGTACTGCAGCGGGTCCAGCACGCCATCGACAAAGAGGAACTCGATCATGTAGTTCCCGGACTTGCCAGGCGCGAAGTACGCGGCGTAATCACCGTTCTGCTCATCCACCATGTCCACAAGGATCTGGTCGGTTGGGTCCAGCGGGTTGGTGATGCGCACCGAGAACACCCCCACCTCGCCCCCTTGAGTGATCTTGTTGCCGAACCTGTCCACGCCGAGGATAGAGACGATCTCCGTCTGCGCAATGGGCAGGATTTCATCCACGGTGGAGACGATGGACTTGGTGCTTATTATGTTTGGGATGACGGTAATGGTCACCGGCGAAATGTCCGCCAGCCCCACCTGCTCCGTCTCCAGGAACAGCTGGAGGGTGTACAGCCCAATCACGGTGGCCTGGTCCACCAGCACGGTCTCGGTATTGAACAAGCTCTGATATGTGGCGTTTGAGGCATACCCCCGCACCAGATGTGTCGAGTTCTGCGCGGTCGCACTGAACGGGCTTGGCCGGTTCTCGACGCACAGGTTGCCGTACCCGTCCACCGGGTACACGCCGTACATCACCTCCCCCGCCCGCTGCGTGTTCTCCACATAGAAGGTACTCTCACGCACGCTCGCGGTGCCGTGGGTAATATCCACAGGCACCCTCTGTTCGCTGCCCACAATCAGCGAGCGGTCCAGATCGTACCTCGAGTCCGTCAGATGCACCTGGAGGTACCCCGTCTTGGTGGCGTCTGTGGTGGCTTTGAAAGACAGGGAGTACACGCCCAACCCCAGGCTTGCCGCCGATGCCCTCACCTCGCCGGGGCTCACCGCGGTGGTCTCCTCCCAGAAATCCATTCCGATGCTCGCCGCGAAGTCCCCAAACTCGATCAGGTTGCTGAAACGGTCGCGCGCGTACACGTTGAAGCTGTTCACCTCCCCTGCGCTGGCGGTCAACGGGTAGTCTGCAGTGCTCCGGTCCGACAGGGCATCCGCGTTCACTGTGAGCGCCCAAGGGCCGTACAGCGCCTCCACGTCGCGCACGTAGAAGCGGATCTCGTAGTACTCGGCCAGTACAGTGTACAACGAGATGACATAGGTTCCGTCATTTTGATCCGTGATGACGAGGGGGCCGGGGGACTGCCCGAGCTCGCTCACGGTGAGAGGAACGGTCACCACATCGATGCTCTCCGCATCACCACCGGAGCTCAGTGGGTTGGCAAAGTCGTCACGCGCAGTGATGACAAAAGTGGCCGGGGCCTGCCCGACGATCCAGTTTTGCTCGGTGAAGGACGGATAGGAGTACTTGCCAATGACCAGCCCCTGGATGTGGAACTCAAGGGGGTACACCGGGTACATGTCCTCACCCCCAACGGGACGGTAGATTTGCCCGTAGGTCGCTGCAAGGTACCCGTCCGAGGTGCCAGAGCTGCGGACGTACGCCTCCAGGAAGTACGTGCCGTCGCCCTTTTGGGTGATCTGCGCCTGGAGGGGCGCCGCGCAGTCGGTTGCCGAGCCGCAGCGACAGTAGCCGAGGGTGTCGTACGTTTGGTACTCCTCCGCGCTGGGCACGTATGACTTGCGAAAAGTGTCGAAGGGGGCGTCGGGAGGACTCCCGACAGGGGGAGGCGGCGGCCACACCTTGTCGGGACAAATCAGAAACTCCATCTCCAGGGGCGTGTAGGACCGATCCCAGCCCGTGACTCGGTTCCCAAACTGGTCGTACCCGGTGATCCACACCGATTGGTTGCCAGGCTCACTCGGGTTCTGCCACTCCGCCACAGAGTGCTGCAAGCTCATCTTCTCGTACAGCAAGGTGTAGGTTACCGTACGATCATCCACAACTTGATCATAGGCCATGACCGTGTATGTGTGAACCCCAGCCAGGGTGGGGGTAAACGTATAGGTGACATCCTTGGAGCATGTGGAAAACTGCGGAGGGGGAGGAACTGGGGGCGGCGCTGGGTACGGCGGGGGGTATAGTGGTGGTGGGGGATATGTTGTGCCATTCCCGGCGGTCACATTCCCTGCGGTTGTGTTTGTGGTGGTGGAAGAATTTGCAGGAGGAGGAGTAGGAGGTGGCGGCGGCGAGCTGTCTGCGGCGGTGAACGGCGGAGGCATTGGCGGCGGCGGCGGTACGCACAAGTTGCTTATACACAAATATCCATCGGCGCACAGACCACCTTCCCCCAGGAACACATCATCCTGCGCTCGACTGAGAGTGCTGTTTTCGTCCGTCATCTCGACAGTCAGCTGAGGGGAAAAGGTAAGGGAGGAGATGGCGCTGACATCGTCGATCGCCTGGGGGAAAGCAGCGTTCCACAATGTCATATTCACCTGGAGGACGAACGTCAGCTCAGTCCCGGCGAGGGTCTCAGCGTCAGGGTCTCCCACCAGTGCGTAGTAGGGAATCCAGTAACCATCTGTGGGCTCCCTCGCCGCATGCACCACGGTCAGGTTGTACGTCGTCGTGTTCACGTTGTTCTGCGCTGTCACCACAATCAGGATCTGCGTCAATGCGGGGTTCGGCCACGTGCCCGTGTTCAACTGAACCGAGGTGGATACATTCCCGGGCACGCTCACGCCGTTGATGGTGACTGAGGCTGCAAAGTCGCCCACCTTCTCACCGGCTTGAGCCACCTTCACCGTGTCATAAGGAATCGCAGCCACGTCGATGGACGTCATCTCCTCATTCACCACGATCCCGAGATAAGGGTCCTGGAGGTAGGTGTACTCAGTTGAGCCCTTCACACGGTAGTCAGTCACATTTTGCGAGAACCCGGCCGTCGCCGCAGGTACAACAGAAGAAGTGTTGGTACCGGTCGCATTGACGTAGGTCCAGATGGTTTCGGTGCCCCATTGGTAGATGGAGAGGGAGTCACCGAAGGTGATATCTGACAGGCTGCTGTCAGCAGAGGGCCCGTTTCTCGTCACTATGAAGGTGTACGTGGTAGAATAGCCCGACTCTGCTGTCACCGTCAGCGTCAGAGTATTCGCACCCACTGACATTGCAGCTCCCGGGCAGGTCACCCCCGAGGAGTTGCCGAGAGTGGTTGCCGTGGCTCCTGGGCAGAGGATCTTCTGGCGGGAGGCGTTGTCGTACATGCTGATCGGGCTGGTGGTGTCATTCGAGATGACGGTGAGAGAAATGGACGTGATGATGTTGGAGATGCTCAAGGAGTATGAGGTGACGTTGTAGACAAAGTTGATACTTCCCACGTCAGGCACGATGTTGCCCACGTAAGAGTTGTTGGAGATGCTTCGTCGGAAGGTGTTGATGATGTTGAATCGGCGATAGGTAGGTACCTTGAGCTCGTTATCCGCATACTCGCACACATTCTGGTCGCTCGCCACAGTGCTCGGGCACTGGTTCGCTGTGCCGTAATTCAGAATGAGGTACTCGTTCGGGTACGCTTCAGAGTGCACCTCCGCGCGCACCGTGTTCAAAACCCCAGCCGTCAGGGCAATCGCGACACTTGTTGTGGTGTTATCTGTGGAGGTCATGACGTAGGGAGACATGAGGCCAACGGAGATTGTCGCTTTTTCGTCCTTTAGCGTGGCCAACAGATTAATCGAGGCGATGGAGTTTTCCACCTCCATTGTGAAGATCTTGTCGGTTTGGCTTGTGGAGTTGGAGGAGAACGTCGGCGACAAAATGCCAGAGCTGGGGTATGTGGAAACCACTGAGTTCTGAACCTGAAAAGCTAACAAGTCCACTTCTCGGCTTGCATAAGCCCGCTCGAGCACGATCGTGTAGGTCTGAGTGTCCACGGTGTTCTCCGCAGTAACGGTGTACACAATAGTATAAACTCCAGCATAGGGAAGCTGAATGCGAAGTGTGTCGTCATCTGGCACACTGACATTGGTCAGGGTATAACCAGAACTGATTGGTGTTGAGCCTTTGAGCTCATAGACGACGTAGGTGCAGCAGGTGTATCCGGTGGAGAGCGACGGCACACCGTAAGGATCGAACACGTAGTGCTGCACAGTGGCAGTCACCTTCAAAGTGGCCCACAGGGAGAGAGTCTCGGCGAAGACGTCATACTCTGTATATGCGTATCTCATATACGCAGCATACGAATTCACCGATGAGCTGAAAGTTGGCGAAAGCATTCCTGCCACAACTCGCACCATCCAAAGCAGGAGCGCCGCCTCAAATGCAAGTTGCATTGCATGTGCGGCACTGGGAAAGGTATTTGCAGGGGCAGGAAGAGAGCCAGAGCGGCAGCTACAACAAGTCGCTATGCACCCTTACACAGCACCAACATCTCGAAACCACCCTCTCCATGCTCGCCAGAGCACAGTTTGGCGGGGAGCCAGTGATGCCACCCCCATTCCTTGGCGATTTGGTTTGCACTTTACCAAACCTTATCCTCGTACCAGTTGTCACCCTCCCAACAATAGTCCCCCCGTAGGCCATTCATCCAAGCCCCAACCCCTGCTATGACTGCAAAGCTTACGATGCACTGCAGCAGGCCCTGGACTGGCAGGCGCGGAGCAAGACAGAAGCAGCTTGGGTGAAGATAACACCTAACTGTTTCCCACGCACCTATAGTCGTGTCGTTTTGATAGTCTACGTCCAAGTGAGAGAGCGATGTAAACTCCTCTGCTCGATTCACCACCACAGTGAAGATGTAGCTTGTTACAGTAGTTCCGTCCTCTGCCGTCAAACCGATGACAAGCGTGTTTGAAGTATCAGTCAGAATGGTTCTATCGAACGTGATGGTGGCAGCGTGTTGCCCACACCGCAACTCTTCGTTTAGAGTTTGTATAGCTCCGGTGTGGTTCAGAGTGAGTTTTGCAACGTCGTAAAACTCGTTGTAGACTACTGTGGCTGACACCACGTGCTGTGAATACATCAGTGTCTGCACGGTATGCGTATATGCAGGAGGGCTATAAAGCGTATACGCATAGGTGGTCGCAGAAAAGGCGGGCGTTAAAGACAACGTCTGCGTGTAAGGTGTTATAGGGTAAGTGCTCTGCGGTCAACACACCCAATGCAACAGCTCAACTTAGTCAACGACCACGGACTCGAGAGTATCGAATTCAAAACAAAACACATGAAGGACACAACAGTTGCTCTCAAGGCTAAGTTTCGCACCGAGAAAGAAATGCTCTGTAACGTGGAGCTGCTGCGCGCCGTCAAGCGCTCAACGATATACGAGTACGTCTTTGTGGAGCCACCATCCTCGGAAGTTAATGTGACTGTGAAATAGTTTAGGCCGACGGCCATGGGGAGAAGCAAACTGCAGCACCCCAAACACGCCTCAGGTGAGCAGACCACATATAGGGCATTCAGATGAGGGGATACATAGGTTCAGGCTCCAGGAGGACGGCCTTAGGGACAGGACACACACCTTCCCGTGCCACTGCGACCACCAAAGCCCCCAACCTCATAAGAAGTTGAAGAATTGGTGTCATACACGTCCACCTTAGAATAGTCAACTGTCGGGTCCGGGTGAATCCTTATCGTTGTGGAACCATAGGAGACGTTTAAACTATAGCTCGTTGTGCTGGAAGAGAACGTGTACGCGCGTTCCTCTTCATAAGTGCCGCATCGATATGTGATGATCTGGAAGACTTCAAGATCCTCAAGAGTGGCATCACTGCTTGCAGTGTCTCGCGTCACCTGCAGACAGCGGGAACGGTAGCTCAGGCTATCACATGTTGCGAAAGGCTGATATGAGGAGCAGACAATAGTGAGAAGACACTCGGAATCGAAACAAGGCTGTAATCCTAGTGTCCCAGTGTAAGTTCAATGAAAACTCAACATGGAAGCCTTGAAGCATGGAGTCACTGGTGTGAGCCACAGCTTACCTCCACGGTGTACGTCGTTGAATTGTCCTCGTCTGTCGCGAGAACAGTGGAGGTGTGATTTTTCGCCCCTACTGTCAAACTGACATAGTTACTGTATCCGAAACGCGGCACAGCGATGTTACTCACAAACATATTGGAGTGTGTCTCTGAGAGAGTGCCCGTGAAGCGAAACTGCGCCACATTATATGGCACACTCGCCTTGTAGTTGATCCAATTCCGGTTGAAACAGTCATTTGTCAAACTGTCTGAACATATGTCTGCCAGTAAATGTCGACTTGAAGAGGTTGACGTAAAAGCAACAATCGCCGTCATAGCGTATTCGACGTCAGAAAATGAGCCGTCCGGCTCCATAAAGTCAGCTAAGAACGTCCAAGACTCGAGCGTGCTAATTCCAGAAACGTTGAAGATTGTGCACAGGGTAAGCTGATAATCATAGCTAATGAAAACAGGATCTGATATCGAAGTTGGGCTAATCAAAGTGCCCGCATCAATCAGGATCCCATAAAAGTTATATTCGCCGGCATCAATCAGAGTGTAGACGACAGTATCGTCGACTGCGTTATATGTTTGGGAATTCAAAGAGAGACGCGTATGCAGTGATTCCGCAGAATAGGAAACGGCGAACCCGGGGACTGTGCACTCCACGTATGCACTAGAAGACGTCGTCGCGGCAGTGTACGTCCCTTTCTGCTTTCAACGCACCAGCCAAGCCGTCATCGCTGGGTCAAGGTTAGGTCCAAGTGCAGCAACTGGGGCTCCTGACGGGAACCTCGACAGGCCTATGCAGGATGCCGTGCGTCCGCAGAATGGGGTTCCTCCCTCAAGAGCTTGCGGCCCGCTCTTAGGGTCGTTCTATTTCATGGGTTTGAGACCTGCAGAAAACAGCAAAGATTCGCGGGATACATCTAGCACACTAACAAGGCAAGCGACACTACCTTGTAATAGCCCCCGTCCTATGTCTTTAAAAACGGAGCGAGTGCGCGACGTTTGTCTTAGTACCCGTTTCCCCGAGACAACTACCTCCGACAAATTACGTCCCTCAAGGTACAAACGCATAGCATAATGCGTTACAGGGATTCTGAGCTTCGAGCTGGGCAGCGGCATTCGCCAACTTGCTAAGAGGTCGGGCAAAGGGGACGTACGGTTTGCAACGCCGCGTCTCCAGTTCCGAATAGACAAGACGCCAATACGATTGAGGAGGAGGCAGCATCGGGCAGTGGGTCATCCCCGTCGATGGTGATTTGAACCTATACCAAAAAGCAGGCGGCATAGCTTCCGTGAGGACCATGTGCTCACCCTTCAGAAGACCTACGAGCCTCAGAACAGCAGGGTGCAACACTACAGAGACCATCAGTGGGAGTGCAACTAGGCACGCCGCCAATTTGCGACACGTACATAGGGCGTGCCCCTGCGCAGGATGCAAAAGGCACAACTTGAACCGCGAAGCAGCAAGGCCTCCCGCGAGTTCGAAGTGCGATTTCACGATCAAAGACAGTGGGGTCGACCACACTCTCGAACCGCCTCCTGCCCCCTTTTGACAGCATTCGCAGTCCGAGCCCATCTGTACCTGTTACAGGCTCCGCGAGTGAGCACTGGGGTTCCCGCTCCCTCCGTCGCGAAAGCCGGCTCACCTGTGTTCCACCTGTGTTCGGTCCTGTGGGTGGATTAATCTGTGATATCTCGATGTCGGTGTGGTAGTGGAAATCTACCCCCGATGACGAGTACGACGCCCCGTCCAGACTGATGTGTACGACCGAGGTCGTAAGCGCGGTGCCCGCGGGAGAATAGCACAACACAACCAAGGAGTCGTCGTCGGAGTCATAGTATATGCTGTGAGCTGTGACGCTTGTCTTATCGAAAAAACAGTAGAAATCTTTATGCCCTTGAGGAATTCTGCCTTGGGCTTTCAGAGACACTTCCGTAGCTCCAGCGGCTGGACCCAGCGCAGGAGAGATAGCGATTAAGCAAAATGAAGCCTGTGCCCCACGGGCCCACACAAAGGAGTCAAAATCGAAAAGGTCCTTCAGACTACAACACACGTGTTCCCAACGCGACTTCCTAGCATCAGGGAATGGGGTTTACCAGTCCTGCGTTACTCGTCATCTCGCCATAGTAACTATAGAATCCGTCCTGGTAGAAGTTGGGGAAGGCGGTGTAAAAGGGACCAATATCGGTGCTTTGCGTTTGAACCACATCCGAGTTTGTTGCAGGCGAATCGTCGTCGCCAGGAATATAGACCACCGCAAAGTCCAGAGACCGAGTGCCGAAGTCTTTGCCTGAAGGAGCAAGAGACACGGTAACGAGTGATAAGCAAGGCAAATTTACCAAGCCACGTGTAGAAGAGAAAACTATGTTGGAAGAGTTCTCTGGCTCCTCGTGTGCACAGGTGCGACTTACACCTCAGTGAAAGAGTTCGCTTACCGTTTAGCGCAACTTGGAGCTTCGCCGTTCCCACATCACTAGACAGTTGCGGCACCACACACTGCACGCAAAACGTGTCATATGTTTTGCTTCCATCCGAGGCCGTACACCTGCGGACACCAGATGGTGAGTATAAATGCCTGAAGGATATCTTATCCAGCTCGAGCCCTAAATTGCCACCAAGTTGTAGACTGGTGTAAGAGATAGTAAGGTGTGGTTTGATTGGGAAGGCAGCTGGTATGGAAGCAAAGCAACAGTGAGCATGCACAAGCGGTCGCAAATTTTGGCGTGGCACGTGATATGCGTTCCGCGACGTGTGACCGTAAACGACCGAGCTGAAGAAATCGTTCATGGGTCGGTGGAAGTCGATATAAATGCGAACAATCGGATTCTGTCCCAAACTCACTTGTACGTCGCTGTGGCATTCCCCTGAATAGTATCGAACTTGCACTTAGCCCCCGCGGCAGCTGCCTCCCGATCGAAAGTTGGAGGAAAGTTGTTTAGAACATCCCTGCGAACCCCTCAAACGAGTCAATACAAATAACGACGAAGAGGCAGGTGGTAAGGAGCCCTCGTTCTAGAGCAATCGATGCGAAATTCAGGTCTTCGATGAAGCAGAACTTGCCAGAGAAGTTGCGGCAAGGAGGGGAAAAGGTGGTGAACGATACCTCAGCTCAGTCTCAGAGGCTGATGCTGCATTCTTCCTTAAAACTAGACACCAAGAGATATTGGCCGACCCACAACACACATGAAAATGCATCAATGTCAAGAACCGTGTGGAGGCACACCGTGTTAAGGAACAAAACCGCACCTGGTGCCGAGGTTGACTTCAACGATGTAGCCCCCCCTCGAAGGCCCGAAAGCGGGAGTGACGCTCTTTAGCGTTGGGCGAGAGTGATAGTAGTACCAACTGTCCAGCAAGCCCCACTACGCAGTGCTGAGAGATACGCATGAGGCTGAAGGTGGAAGAGTGATGAGAAAATCTAGAATATTGCCAATAATGTGCGCCAGCAATACCCTACACGCAACGCGTCTCGGGGCTTGCGGTGAGAACTTGTAGCCCGCGCTGGAAATATACCAGTTCTCGCTAAAATAAGCTTCGAAGGAACCAAGTTATTTAATATCAGGCCCTCTCGACCCTCCTCGTGGGTGACAAGTGCTGTGCAAGCCTCGTGACTCGCGAGCCAAAAAGAGGAGTTCGAAGACCCCTTGCAAACACGGAAGAAATCTTAACAGTAACTACAGTTACTGCTGTTAGGCAGGGGTTGGGAGTAAGCTTTCCCCCAAGGTTTTTACCTGAACGCTGAATAAGCCCATACCCTGTTGTCAAAGCTAACCGACACTTGGACCACAGTGCCTTCGGTACCTTTCGGCGAACGGCACTCCACAATCGTGTCGGTTCCTGTAAGGGAAAGTGGCACCTGGACTTAGGTCACAAAAATGATTTTTCAAGGAAACTAAATGCGCCTTTCTGTGCTGTTTGCGGTATAGATAAAATGCGGAGTGAGGACGACTGTGGAATTAAAAGGACTAGTTTGAGGATCGACCAGTAAGGCTCTCGAATATAGTTAAAATAAACCCCTTGAAGCGGGGAGGATGTTCGCACGAAATACACTTCGAGTTGAGTTGCAAATAACTCGTGCTAAAAGTAAGCGCCGTCTATAAGAGTAGGCGCCTTCCCAGGCAGAAGCCCGTTGGGAGTTGCCTGCATGAGACAGCACGCGCGGGAGAGCCCCATTCCTAAAAGCATTCCTGTGCATCCTGAAACGACTGGGGAGTTCTTAAACTAAACCAGTAATGGAAAAACCCCCGACCCATTCGTATGAGGTGTGTTGAGTGCGAAGAGTAAGTCTCCAAACTCCATCAGCGACACACGATAGCTAGTCAGGCTTAGTGAAACTGACTGCGGGGCTCGCCTGCTTGATAACGGTAACTTTCTGCAAAGTCTACGCGGTTGCCAAATCTGCAGTACACTTGCGTTGGGTTTTCGGGCATAGCGCCCTCGAGTACAGTCACGTACACCTGTGAGGGAAACGACGTTGGCAAGTCAATCCCGCCCCAAATATTCCAGCAACAGAATACGTTCGTTATTTCACAGAATCGTTCACGGGCACCGATCGATCGCCTGCAGATGGAAGTGACAAAGTGACAGCCAGAGGAAGTAGGAACGCAAGGCAGGGCCAAGAAATTATTTTATAATTTCTCTTGACAGTGCAAAGTCGACGACGCATATTAGCAGGCAGATCCGGCACTGGGGAGGGTAGGTCAAAGTCGATGAGCTCGAACCAGTGTGCCTCCAGTGGTTAGTCCAAATGATGGAGCTACACCCAAAACCGCGTCGTAATTTACCAGGGAAGTCCTGCTTCCCGTCGTTGCAGGATAATAACTGACTACGGAAGAAGCAACCGATGAGGCTTGCAACTGTCGGTGTCCCCCCATTTCTCCGCTGGCGGTAGTTCCCAACATGCACAATAGAAATGTCAATAGCAATATATTAGCGGCGGCCATTGAAAATAAACTTGAAATTCTGCCTATCCTAACCCTTGTTCCGAATCCAATATGTCTGTTAACGATGCCGATATCGGGCGCTTTCAATATTGAGCAGCTCGTGTGTGTCCGTTTGAAATCGTTTGCTCCGAAATGGGTTTCAGGGTTCCCAGTTTCATGGAACAAGCTGTCATAATCTTCGCAAGATGCCAGCGAATGTCTAAGGTGTAGTGAGTTAGAAGGACTGTTCGAAGCACTGTGTACAATTTCTACCCTGCCCGACGTACTCGCAGGACAACGCGACCTGTCAGCACACTCATCTGAGCTGACACTCGGAGTTGCTTCGGGGAAATCCCGCATTGCGGGATGAAACCGTTCTCGAAGCCAAGTTAACTTCCTGACGTTTACATAGCTATTTTTTTCTGGAGGATTGGGCACTCTAAAATATACTCCTATCTGCAAGGGCCAATTTGTTTCCTCCCAACTTTGAAAGGTTCCCCGCCCGGGTTTTGACTAACTTGGCACGAAGGAGCGTGCTCAGAACTCCTGAAATAATACTTCTTACTTGGAGTCGCGAGTGATCCGTTCGCGTTGGGTCCATCCGACCGTCAGACCCTGCGCTGGGCTGACCCACAGACCCGCCTACGCCTATCCGACCCCGAGCCGACCCGAGCCCACCCTGAGCCCCTGAGCCTGACCCCCGCGCCCCGCCCGCAGCGGCAGCGGCGGCCGGGCGGCAGCGGCTGCTGCCAATGCCGATGCCGATGCCGATGCCGCTATATACGTTCCGGCGGTCGATGTCAATTTTCTCAGACGAAGATTTCCTCGCGGCTAAGGATATAGAGTGGGGTACGGCACCCCAGAAAACCGGTCTCGGAATTGGATTTGGACCATTGGATCGACCGCTACGAGCGTTGACCGGTCCGTTGACTTTTATTTTTTAGGTCTAATCTTTCCAGGAAATTGCTGATTCCTGCGCAGGCATCTGTGGTAGATGTCTTCGCGTTCTGAGAACATATACGAGCTAGGGAGATATATTCCTTAGACATATATGCTCCCCGCGCGTGTTGAGGTTGGGAATAGTGCAATCCGCGGTGATCCCGTACTTCCGGTTCAAGGGGGAAGTATGGGATCCCACACGAGTCATCCACCTCGGCTAAGGAGGTGTGCGGGACGTCCATAAGTTGCGAAGTATCACTTTCGTGAACTTAGCGCAACTTCCGTGACGTTCGTATGCCTTGATGTGGAATGCGGATGTTGACTATCCCGACTTGTGCCCTCTTTGAGCACAAGCCGGGATCGTCGCGTTGATGGACTTACGCACCATATGAGTTCCAAGTAGGATAAATTTTACCGTAAAACCCCCCCCAAGGAACGATAAACCGTCGGCAATTAAGGGCAATTAAAAAGCTAAGGGCATGGAAAATTTTTGAGGCGAGCTCTCGAAAGCGTCAAAACCCCCTTCGGAAAATTGCTTTCGCAATCTTTGACTACTGAGTCTCAGAGTTTTTTTCTGCCCCCACACCACATGTTCACATCATAATAAACATGTTTCACATCACAAGGACGCCCAAAACACAATAATATATCGCTAATATATCCTGGAAAAAGGGGCTGAACAGCCCCGTTTTACTAAAAGTTCTGAACGTTTCTGGCGCTGCGCAACGTTTTCTGACATCATTCTAGAGTTCGACATCGCGGATTTCATCGAATTCGATCGGAAAACCTGACCGCCGGAATGTGTACGCTGCGGTAACGTGTGGCATAACGGGATGTTAGCTGACTTGACAAGAGTGGAGCCGAAGCCAACTTCGGCCGCCACCACATGGAGCTCTGCTCCGCTCCCACTAACTCAGATAACCGAAGTTATCTGCCGTTGATACGTCCCGGCCTTCGGCAGGGACTCCTCACCGTCAGATAACTTTCGATTATGTGTCACAGTACAAAGAGCGGAGCGATACTGTAGCGGATAGGTGCTGATGCTGCTGCTGTGTCACATAACTGGTTATGTGACATACCGGACCGAGGCGAGGCGAGGCGAGGCGCGAGGGTCCCGTGCATATATACGTGTGACACGTGCATAAATATCAGGCAGATAAGGTAGCGAACTCCGGAGAGTTCGGCGTACGGCGTATTAACTCTATGACGGTCCGGTTTTTTTCAGCCTTGCGACCCACGTACGCGTAAGACCCGAACCCTGAGAGCCGGCCTGCATTTCGAACCTCCCCACCCTGCCCCCCCGCCAACCACCCCAAAAGTATTATTTCGCCACTCTTCTAGTGTGTTGGGACACCTCGCGCGCCGCACGAATCGAAGCGGTACTGGAATATCCTAGTTCACTAGATATCAGAAACTCCCGAACTGTGTGGATAAACTCCAAAAGATAAATAAACCCTAAGCTAGATATACCCGGAACGGTCTCGGACGGTTTCGGAGTCTAGCCTACCTGTGACACAGCGTGTGTCACAGCACGAACCCATAGATCAGTCAGCAGTCCAGTGTTGGTCCTAGGAGTTTGTCATAGGGGCCTGACCGGGACTCCCAGTCAGGGCTGCCTATACAGATTTCAGCAAGCGGTTCGCTCGCTACGCCCCGCTGCTCCGGTCAGCGCAACCATGCCGCATCGTGCTCGGGTCACACCCCCTCCAATGCCCCCACCTACCACAATCTACATCAACAACCTTTTGCACTAGAATTCAAGGAGTAGTATCGATATTCAATATTTTCGATATATCAATATATCGAAATATCGATATTGATTGATATGCATTTTATTACATATCGAAATATTGAATATTGATTGATCGCAAGAGGCAACATATCCGAATATTGATTGATACCGTGTGGATAGATATTGAATATTGATTGATATCGAATCCAAAAATATCGACATCGATCAATATGCGATATGGTATTCGAATATCGATTACAAAAATTCGATATCGATATATCGATCAATAAATATCAGCATTTTTTCGGAAAGTCGATCTTTGAAGCCAGATAGGCGGGCATACATTGGCGAGTGATTCATAAGCTCTTCCCTCGCATGCCTAAGATTAATTTATCGATCATAGAGGGCAAGAAATCGGACTTCCTATTCGTCGGGTTGGTGCCTGGTGGTGGCCTTGGTGGGGTCTGGGCTCTTGGGGTGTATCGTCCGTTCCCAGAATTTTAACGTCAACATAAACATTTCCATAACACTAGCTCTAGACTTGCACCACTTGCCATTGTTGACGGTGACGCGAGCGCGTAGGAGGTAGACGCAGAGACCATGCGCGGCAGAGGAAAACGCCCCCGTCATGGCCAGAGAACCACGGAAGAACTCGTGCCCAAAGGGAAAGGAGTAGTGAAACGCACCCCACAGAATCATTTCGATGCAGCCAGCAGTGGCGACACAGAGTACGAGGTAGAGGCAGTCCTCGCTGAGCGCAGCAGTTATGGCGTCGCACAGTTCTTGATAAAATGGAAGGGCTTTGAAGAGAGCTCTAATACTTGGGAGCCCTTAACACCCTAAGGGCGAATTCGTTTTTAGCAGTATGGGATCAGTATGAGCGCGGAAACATCCATAACTGCCATGGTAGTCAACTATTGGATATATATGAAGTATTGGTGTCCATATTGGGGACTTGGGCGAGGTCTCTCAACCCTTCAATGTCCACCAAACTCGGTATGTCGAGTGGGGGACTTGGTGGAAAGTGCAGGGATGTTCTGCTTGCAGATACCAAAAGCGTGCTCTATGGAGAGTGCTCTAAAGGCTTCAAATTAAAGATAGGGTGTTTTTTTTCATTGATATACACCATGATACGTCATCTCCCACTCATAACATCAAGTCAATAGTGGTGTCATGTTCATGGCACATGCCCAACAATGCCCCCAACAGCTGCTCAACAGAATTTCCTTAAGTATGGTGATGGTGGGTCACATATATTCATGTGTGCACATACGGTGTGAGTGATAATGAGGTGCCATATCATCCATCTAGTTCCATAATATAAGGTATATGAAGAATCGTGGCAAATGGATGTCTAGAACTTGAGTTATTGCCGAAAACGTGAAAATAAATGCCTAGAAAACAGGATCAGTATGAGCAGTGTGGCAATTCGCCCTTAAGGTGTTAACGAATTTGCCCGGCCATGATATCGTGGTTGAGGAGTTCCGCGCAAATTTGCAACGAGAACAAGATCGGCTTACACGAGAAGCTGCCGCTGCGAAGAGTGCATCTAAAGAGGGGGAAGCAAGTGCAGGTATTTTTTATATCCCTTCAGTTTCCTTGTCCACTAGCATCGATTCTGTCGCCGTTTCACCAGTGACGAATAGTACTGGTACGAAAGATTTCCACACAGGTATTCCCCCAACCGTGATTTAAACAGCCCATTTACGTATTTGTTGTTGCAACCTGTGATGTTCGCAGGCGCCGAAAACGGTGATGGGTTCACCGACGTTGGTGATCAACTGCGGAGCATCTATTGGCAGCATTTCGAAGTGCTCAAGGAGGGCAAAAAAATTACCCACTATCGCTGCAAGCACTGCGGCCCCGATGCTCCAGCAAAGGAGTATTGTGGGAATACGTCTAACTTACGAGCACATCTTCTGTATGCTCACAAGGACGTCGTGGTCGCTGCGAAGGGGACCGAGTTATTCAATGAACAGCCCCAAGAGTCTGCTACCAAGCGTGGGAGCATAGACGCCATGATTCCCCAGGTATTCATATTATTTGTCTAAACCTTTGGTCTTAGTCCTTGATAGTGTTGGTAGGTTTAGTCCTTGATAATGTTGACCTTGTGAAACCACCCGAAGGTCGTGGTAAGAATATGCGGTTTTGGGTTTGGGGGTAATCAGATTTCCAGAGATCAACGAGATAGAATACACCGTCGTATCACGTTGTGGCTTGTAAAGAGCGGGCGGGCGCCTTAACGCTCCCCGAGCGCGATGCCGAGTTTCGGAGCATTTTTTCCGAGATATTTAGGGGAACGTATACCCCTCCATCATACCAACAAGTATTAGACCTGATTTGCACCCTTTCAGCTGAGGGGCAAGCCAATCTCCTGACTTCCGTCCGCGACCTACTAGCGGAAGGAATACTTCCCAGCATTGCGGGGGACGTGTGGTCCCAAGGTGGCATCGCGGTGTTCGGCATCTTGGTCTACTACATTGACTCCAACTTTGAGTACAAAGAGAAGTTGGTGGCAGCGATACCCTTCTCCGCAGTTCGACATACAGGTTTGGAGTTAGAACTAGCCACGAAACGAGCATGTGCTAGTGTGGGGATTGGTCAGTTCGTTGAGGCCTTGGAGGGAAAGGACGTTACTGAGGTGGACACTGTCGTGGATAACGTGCATCGCACAGCTTCTGACAACGCGTCAAACATCGTTAACGGTTGGTACTGCTTTGATGGACACGAGTGTGTCTGTCACACCATCGCACTAGTAGTTCGAGACTTTCTACAACAACCGCGCGTGAAGAAAGTGTTCGCCAAGCTACGAGGCATAGCTGGGCATTTCAACCACTCCGTCATTGGCGCCAAGTTATTGTACGATTGTCAGAGGCGTCTGGGCTTGAGGGAGTCCAAACCCCCTCAAGATAATGACACGCGCACTGGCTGGGGTGGAGCGTGTAAGCAGGCGGCCTGGTTCGCAGAATTTAAGGTGCGAAAGCTGAAAACCCAAACTAGACTCTTCAAGCTTGTACCATGTGTGTTATTGTGTCGTTGGTTCTTGCCCATCTATCGATTCCGCTACTAGTATGGTGGTTGCACCTTTTAAGTCAACATGCGTTTGGGTGCAACCGCAGTGGTTTAGCTATTGCATATTCGTTTCTCATAGTTTAGTTTTCTTTTGTGCGGTCGAAGGCTGCAATCCTGAAATACGACTCTGAGCACCCGACAAAGGCATCAACGGCTGTCCCTAACCTCGACGGCTCAGTCTACAAGGATCACCAGTTGCTTGGTGATGAGTGGGATATCGTGGTGGAGAGCGTGTGCATCCTCACGTACTTCTCCTCCGCGACTGACTTGTTGCAGGGAACGAAATATCCCACGGTCAGTTTGTTGTTGCCTATCGTGGGGAAGCTGGCACACATCTCCAGTGGCATCACGAGGCTGAAGAAGCACGAGGGGAAGCAGAGTAAGGGTAGGGACGGCAAGGCAGTAGTAACTGTTGCCTCTTTTCTGGCAGATGACTCCGACGAGGAGGATGTAGAATGCATTGGTGTGGATGATGGTAGATCAGAGGCAATAGATGAACTTAATCAGTATTTAGCATACCCTGATGCACAACAAGACACTTGTGTGCTCACTTGGTGGAAGCTTCACGCTAGCAAGCTTCCGAATTTGGCCAAGATGTCCCGGCAGTTTCTTGCAGTTCCAGCATCCACCGCTGGTCCGTCGAGAGAGCATTCTCAAAAGTCTCATTCATGCACTCAGATCTTAGGGAAAACCTGTCAGAAGGTACCATTCAGCATTCTATCATGGCTGCCATGAATGTAGAAGACTAGGGCACACGTGACTTATGGCCACGCCTTGTGCATTTTCATATATTATTGTAAAATGCAAGAAATTGGCTGTTCGTGTGGTTCAGTGCCTTGATTATTGATATATCAATATTTTGATATATCGGAGAAAATTGGAATATCAAATATTGATCGATATGCATACTCTTGATATCGAAATTGGTTGATAATAAGATTGTAAATATCAAATATTGATCGATACTCAGTTTCGAAATTTCGGATATTGATTGATAAAAAAAGGTTGATAACGAATATTGGTTGATAACTTTTGTGAGATATCGAAATAGTATCAATATCGGAAAATAACTTCGATACTACTCCTTGCTAGAATTAGGGGTGTGCCGAGCCTTCATTCATGTGGCAAGGCGCGGTAGTCCCACATCCCACCTGATGTCCTTCGTCATCCCCACCATCCCTACAAATTTTGGAAACCCCGGTACATATGTACCCGACATGTACCCGGGACGTGTACCCAACGTGTACCCAACGAGTACCCGCGACGTGTACCAAAACAGTAAAAAACGGGGTTTGGTACATGTCGGGTACACGTGTACTTTGCCTTGTACCCGACGTGTACTTGCTCGCGGCGCGGCATGCGTGCCCGGCATGTACCCACGAACGGGTACACGACGGGTACATGCGTCTATTTATGTACCTTATGCCGCCTGCGCATGTACCCGGCATGTACCCATGGACGGGTACATGTGTACCGCATATGTACTCAGGTTACCGTTGGATGTTACCGTTGGATGTTACCGTTGGGACACCCGGGGTACACTGTAGGTACATATGTACTTAGGCCGGGTACATATGTACTTATTGATAATAACATGACTGGTGCGCACGTACCATACATGTACCTACGCATCAGGTACATGCCGGGTGCGCATGTACGCAGGCCAAGTACACATATGTACGTAAGCCAGGTGCATATGTACTTATTGATATTAACATGACTGGTGCATATGCACCCCGCATGTACATTTGAGTGAGGTACATGCCGGGTACGCACGTACGCAGACCAGGTACATATGTACTTATTGATACTAACATGACTGGTGCATACGTACCCCATATGCACGTGTATATCGGTGCATTATTAGTACACATGTACCAATCGTGTACGAGCCTCCCATACATATGTACCCAATATGTACGCACGTATGCATTAGTACGCTATAGGTGCATGTGTACTCGAAAAGGGTACACATGCACGCAATGGTGGGTACACTCTGGTGCGCGTGTACGAGGCCTATCTATATGCACAATATCACAAGAGGATTGCGAAAATGTGTGCTACTTACATAAAGTGTGCTCACAATGCGTATGCTATGCGAAGGCTAGCACATCACGCATACGCATGGAACACTCGAGCATGTTTAATACAAGCATATTAATACGATAGTGTAGCTAGCTAGGCACGATGGGATACAATTGGGACTACTTGTCAGGGTCAGGACCGATGACATATGTGTCATACATGGCATACGTGTCATACCTGTCAGACATGTCATACCATGTCATGACATGTCATGTCGAGTCGTGTCATATATTATTATGACAGTCGACTATGACTGTACATGTCGCCAGATGATAAGTCACATCATCTGTCATTATTCAAGGAAAGACTTGAATGACCCTGTCATCGAGAGTTCGTACGTCGAACTCGAAGATGGCAAAGCAAGATACATCTTGAAGTAACAAACAAGAACCATCTTGGCTTTAACCCTTAAGCCGGTGGTTAGAATTCGAGGGTTTTCTATATGTGTTGTGATAATGGATTTTTGCGATGTATGCTTAGTCACTAAATGCCCGTTTGCTTTACCAATTATTGCATACCTATATTACCAACTATTTGCGACACTATATGTCGATATATGTCGAATATATCCACTCTTATATGCGCACATGGTTAGAATGTTTTCGATTTTACAGGCACGATTTAATTTCATCGTCATTGCTGACGACATCTGCTCGACATATTTTTGCACAATTTTGGAATTAAATCATCGACCTTGATGATACGTTCCAAGGATGATTCACTTGCACCGATGTGCGTTCATCTGCCTATCGTTTTCTGTGGATTTATGCAAAAAGAAAACACTAAAAATACATATATTTCACAATGTTTTCCATACTTAAGGAATGTTTTCCATACTTAAGGGACACATGTGGTGATTTTTGCGATACTATGGGTCATATTCCATGATGATAGCCACCAATCACTTACATAATGATCGGGACATGGCCCATGATGCAACGCGTGCTTGTAGATGAGCCGTAGGTAAGTATAACGTTGCAGTTTAGGCGCGTTTTGTATGTTTTGCAAGATAAACTTACGCAAAAAACGTACAAATGTGCAACTGATTCGCGACAAATATGCGGGTACGTGCGATATATATTATGCATACGTGCCCCGCACAAGTACGCTACGCTTACATGTGCACACAACGGTGTACGTGCAAATACCTAGTGCACAAATCATGCAAGGTATGCAACCGCAATTGCCCAAGCAGCATATACTTTACCATCGCTTCTGGGTCAGATCTGACCCAGATACCGGCTTAAGGGTTAAGCATGTGCGGAACACGCATGCGCAGTATGAACGAACTATTCGTTACCACAATACTGGTCGTTCAACCAACGTCTCGGGTTCACAACCCAATGGCGGTACCATCTATGCGATGGGAGACGTATGGTATAGATGAGCGAAGCGTTGGGCTTCAGCAGTATCTTCACACAGAAGTTCTGCAACTCATCCCGCTATTATCTGACGCTTGTGTTTGCCGTTCCACAACACAGCGCATCGGACTTGTATTTTGTATGATATATTGAGGGCTTACTTATCTAGCCCTAACAGAATGGTATTCTAATTTAGCTCGTCAAGGCACGAACAGCACGAGAACTCAATTGTGTGCAGCGCATAGATATCATTAATTTGTGTTGACAGGTTGCGGAGCACATAAGGCGACGCACTCGCATAAATTGAATATTTGATATATCCGCTGCAATAGCGAAGATAGCGTGCGAGAAAATTGTCGCGTTCGCAGAAGCGCACTCGCAGGATACAGCTGATCGCATATAATACACGATAAGGTGTGCATATGGCATACATCCGCGCAGCAATGAGATGTACTCACATAAATGGTTCGCAGATGTACATATGTTCGCAGATGCGATGCGGAAGCATAAATCACCAGCGGAATCGTTATCTGCGCGGAAAGTCATCAGCGCAGCATTACAATTTTCGTGATTGCACCAAATTGCTTTTTGTACGGCTTCATACATGTTGACGCGCGATAGACTAATTTGCAGTTGGCAGCATGCGCGATGGTCGCATGTTTTCGCAGAAGTGGATCGCAGCTTACAGCATGCATGTCAATTACATGCACACGCTTGTATGAATCACATTCAAAAATTGTTCAGAATGATATATAGCATAGTAATCATCGACGGAATTTTGATCCGTATACATGTCAGCGCTCGTATCATGCGCTGATAAATGGCGACGACGATACATGCTTTTCATCAGCAGCGCGCCCTATTGCATAAGTTATTTGCAGCGTGCTATGAAAGATTTCAATTTACGATGATGATGATGTCGAGATGTTGTTAACATCAACTGCACAATACACACTTACATCAAAATACTCTGCACAACAACTAATACTCGCAGGCATATTTTGGACGCATGCATGATTGACATCTGATATTATACTGCAGCACACACCACATATTGATGACTGCACAAATATTCAAGTTGTCAGCATTTCATGCTTATCTCAATATAGTGTGCAAGATGTTTATTTAAACACACACTAACATGCAGCACGCATTACATGCAGCATCTAAGTATATACACATTCTATACTGAATGACTGCCACACTGTAAGTTGTGCATGCATCATCATAACAGATGTTATATATTATCCAGCTTGATCACGGTAGCAGCTGGAATAGATGGCATCAAATCACACTACATTAGACGTGCACAAAAGCATACTTGCAGTGCATGCTAACTATATTCGAACCCATATAGTGCTGGACTTCGGGTTTAGGCTTGGTTATTATGGGCTCTGACTAGCCCCTAGCCTGACCCTGCTTCCGTATCGTGTCCGTGACATCCTAGCACTGTACTGTACAGTAGTACAGTACAGTAGTACAGTCTTGCTTCACTGTCTGGGTTTCCGAGAGCATAAAGCCTCGGCCAGACACTGTTTATGGGATGATCAGTTTGATGCTCAGGGAGCTTAGCCGGACAGCGGATCTGTCGTTCTCGCAGGTTATGGCCCGCACCGGCTTTCCGGTGATTCTGATGATGGCGCAGCGCCTTGTTGTTGCCATGTTCGGCTAAGTAGGACGTAGGAGGGGTTGAGCGCCCACTTGGGCGGTGGTGTATCATTCTCGCGGTATGGCCTTTTGACATGGCAGTGATGGCGGCACGCGTTGTGCTCGCCTTCGCTGCGCAGGAGATCAGTTTGTGACGGGTTGTTTTTATTTTACGGCAGTATCGTCGCAGCGAGAGTTGATCTGCATCGTGCGCCACTGGCCCTGGCGAGGACGCTCCACACGTTGTGAATTTTGGCCGCTCTCAATCTTCCGCTTACGACCTGTAATTTTCAGTCTGTTCTGCTGAGACTTCTACGAAGTATCTGGCCGCTGTGACAGTTCTTACACCATCGCCCTGCTTAGCTCGACCTTTCCCCTGTCTCTCTATCATGGTTACCACAGCAAATAGAATGACGCGGTCTCGCGTCCGTAGATTAGAGACGATTTTTGATGATGTGGGTGCGCAGCACACTGCGACACCGCACACCCCGCAGCTGCCAGCTCCGACCACCGCAGCTGCGAGGGAGATTCTCGACAAATGTCAACAGCTTGCTCGCGACAATTTTGACAGAAAGGTTGCGAAAATCGTTGCCACGAAAATTCTCGGGGACAAATCGGACCGCTTCGCTGGTACGGAGTCCGACGCAGTCGACATTTTTTCACAGATCATGCATGAGCTTCGGGCACAGTTTCTTCTGCAGTCGCAGGCACTTGCTCCCCTCTTTGACCTGACTGACATGACTGTTGCGGCTAGGCATGAGGGCAACGAGTTGCTGCTTTCGGCTCTGGCGTTTCTGGCTCGCCCTGGCTCACCTGCTCGTGACTGGCTTGAGGCCTCTGGGTCTGACGTTCCTGGAGATGGCAAGCGTGCTGCCCTTGAGGTGGTACGCATGCTCCAGGAACGCTCAGAACCCTTTGACTCTTTTGAGTCGCTGCTGGCGGTTCGCATCCCCAGCAGCGAAGATCCTGACCGTGGCATCCGTGAGTTCAATGGCCTGTTGCGGGACGTTCAGCGTTCCCACAACTTGCCAGAGGACGCGGCGAAGCGGCAGTTTCTCAAGGCTCTCGGCAATTCGGCTCTATACCGTGACTTGGCTAATTCCTTGGCTCGAGCTGACCAGCGGCAGGGCGTGTCTCTCTTGACTATTCAGGCTCGTGTGCGGGAGCAGTTCCGCCACGGCCTGAAAGTCTCTGGCACCCGTGTCTCTGCTCTGTCATTCGGCGATGGCGCGTCTGACCTAGCTGCGGCGTTGTCCAGTCTGCAGAAGCAGCTGGAGCGCATGCAGCAGGACATTCGTGACCTAAAGCGGCAGAAGCGGGAAGGGGCACCGCCTGCGGGCAAGCACCTTACCCGCTCTGCTGCTAAGCATCATCGTGCTGGTGTTAAGCCGCTTGGCACCGCTCCTCCTGTCTCATTTGACAAGAAGAGTGGTGCCTTCGTGCCCCACTGCAAGAATGCGGTGTGTGCACAAAGTGGTTTGAAACACTGGCATGCTGAATGCCCCAACGGCGGTCCTCAGTCTGCCCACTATTGTGGTGCAGTTGAGGACTATGAGACTGACTGCCTGGCTGTTCGTTTCCAGCGGTTCTATGACGCTGGGGATGAGCACGCCTTCGAGTCGCTCTGCGCGATGGAGGGTCGCCCAGAGGTGTGCGAGCTGTCGGCATGTTCTTTTGTGACGGCTGAGCCCACATCTCTGCGGCACTTTCAGGATGCGGCGGCTTCCGCTCAGGATGCGGCAGCTGACGAGGACGACATGGCTCAGTTTGGTCTGGCCACGTTCCACTCGGGTGCACGGGGCTCGATTCCGCCACCGCCTGCGGTTCGGCATCCCTCTGCACTCGTGGCTGGTGGTGTGCCTGCGGCTCATGACCCGCCAGTGGTTATCCCTAGCTCTCTCGGCTTGCCTGGCTCTGTCCCGTCACTCCAGCTCGGCGACTCTGCACCGGCTCCGCTGTTTGCTGGCATGAGGATTGAGGCTTCTGACATTGGCTCTGAAGTCTCTGACAATGACCAGGGCTCTGACAATGACTCTGACGGCGGGCAGCGAGTGGCTTTTGGCTCCTTCGGCACTCTTGAGCATGACTCTGACGGGGGAGCATTGCCAGCGGCCGGTGGCAGTCTGACTCCGATGTACCGTCCCCGGACTCCGCCGAGCTTTCTCAGGTGTGCGTTGATGGCTTCCGTGCTTTGTTGCTCCTTGCTGGCCAGTGCTACGGCATCCCTGGTTACCGTGGGCGGTGGTGACAGGGGCCTGGTTGAGCCCGGAGCCACCGTCCGTCGGTCTACTGGGGATCTCTTTGCTTCGGATCCACCACTTGGTGCTGCGGGCATCCGTGATTGGCCGCCAGATGATGGAGTTCTTTTGTCTCTTTCTTCAATGCTCAAACCGCCGTGGGGTTCTGCTCGTCTCGGTTCTTCAGTTGCTTTACTTTCTGCTGTGGATCCACCTTGCCCACTTGGGCCTGGTGGTGCTCAATTTGCAACAGACAGCTTACAATTCACTTCGGGATTCTTCCGTGCTTGCATCCCGACCGCTGAACTCAGCCCTGCTGACCAGCCTCAAAGTGGCTGAGTTTACTTCGATTGTCCTGGCAGCTTGATTAGCTTTAGCCCAGTAGTGGGATGACCGGGTCAAGACCCCGGCACCCAGCTAGAAGTGATCGGTTTCCACCGGAGTGAATGTTAGGTGTTTGTTTATTGTCTCGTGGCTGTATATCCTGTACCTGCTTTGCTAGGTAGTCACACCCACGGGTGGTGTGCTGGACTTCGGGTTTAGGCTTAGTTATTATGGGCTCTGACTAGCCCCTAGCCTGACCCTGCTTCCGTATCGTGTCCGTGCCATCCTAGCACTGTACTGTACAGTAGTACAGTACAGTAGTACAGTCTTGCTTCACTGTCTGGGTTTCCGAGAGCATAAAGCCTCGGCCAGACACTGTTTATGGGATGATCAGTTTGATGCTCAGGGAGCTTAGCCGGACAGCGGATCTGTCTTTCTCGCATATAGTGTAAGGTGCCTGTTCAGTAATCTTAACACAGTAATTAGTTCGTTATGTCCCGGTGGAGTCGAGATACTCCTCGGACCACATATCGTTCTACTGAGGATCACTGAAAGGATTGCTCACCGGAACTATATGTGAAATATACCAGCAACTCATTTTGTAAATGAGATTATCTTGGAATTACAATAACCTCTAAACTAATATATCATGCTAGATCTATTCAGTGCATGGTATACTGATTATCCTGCATGATAAACTGTCTGGAAATATTGTAATGTCCAGAACTTATCTTTCTGTAAAGTGTGTAAAAGTGAGCACACACACACACACTGTGGCAAAAAGTACTAATCAATAAGTACTATACATACACACACTGCATTACTGTATGTATTGATATTCACCGATTCGTAGTGAATTGACCAACTTTAATATCTATCATGAATATGATAATGTAGATAACACTTCACAAACACATGTGCGTGTGAAGTGGCAGTGATGGCGATAGATATGGGAACAGATAATCCAACATGCTGAAGGGCTGGATGGAGTTATCTCCAGACCCGAAGGCAATATACTGTGCCCATGCAACAGGTGGTAACTGTTGGGCGCAGTCCATTCGTCATTCCACATATCATCGCTGGAGCAACAACAACAAGTACATTGCATAATGACAATTGATACAGATTTGATCAGTTCAAAATGCATGTAACTCTTTCAGAGCAGTAACTATATTGACATCTGATAGAAGTTGTTGAGGACAAGCACACACATACAAATGTGTTGTGTCAAACTACTTTGATTATATCAAGCAATGTCCTGATATGTTTAAAATAAGTGTGCCCGGAGGCACAGCGTGAGCCGATATGCCTATGCGTCCGTATGTGTGTCATCGGGGGTAATCTGGGATTGGCACGATGACAGTGAAATTGGGCTTGAAATCACGATGAGAATGAATACCAGATGTCCGGGGTATGACAGTATGACACTATGACACTATGACAGTATGACAGTATGACACTATAGTAGTATGACAGTACTGTGGGGGGTGTCATCGTGGAACTCAGTCAGACCCTCGAAGAATGGTCAGATTCGCATCGGGGTTGAAAAGACAATGAAATCGAATATCAGATATTAAGGTTATGACAGTATGACAGTATGACGCTATGACAGTATGACAGTATGACAGTACAGTAGTATGACAGTACTGTGGGGCAGTCATCGTGTCAGCCTGTCGGCATAACATCTGAATCGAGAATGACGAATCGGAATTAGAAATGAGATCGGATCGGGAACTGAACGTTGAGCCGAAGTGTGACATCGGCCCTCGAGTGGTTGTCGTCGTGCCCCTGGCACAATAAGAGATATCATTTTGATAAATCTTAGAGCACAGACCTATGCTCAAAACATATCATAGATTGATAAATATCACTAAAGTGGATAATCCGCTTAAGTTGATGACTCTATATATATCATCAGAAAGTACATTTACTACCATGGGTTTAAATCAGTAAAACCCAGAAATGTGATCAACCTCAGATGTTGATATACAGCATAATTCACTTTTATGCCATGAAATTTATCATGTGCAAAGGTAAAGTAATTTGCAGTGCTTCTGTACTTTACATTCCACACACACACACACAGAGATATGTATATATATATAGCCAAAAACGGCCAAAATGGGTAAAATCCGTTTGCGATAGATTTGAAAATGGAAAAATCAGACCCTATTTTATTTGATAATATGATTTTATACCTATTGAGGTATGAGAAAATCATAATGACACATGTCATATCTCGTGTAACACCCTAGATAATAGGTGTGGAATATGTGGGGGTTACATAATGGCTGTAACACTAAATCGGTCAAAATGCTGTACGTGAAATACATTTTGAAAATTTCGGATTGATTTTTTTTTGCTAAAATGAATATTTAGCTATCAAATAATAATCCCTGATTTATGCAGCATGTGTAACACCCTGTAACACCCTAAAATTGAATGTGTGTGTCAGGGGTGTAACATACCTCCTGAAAACCACTTAACATTCAGTATGGTATTAAATGCAGTTTTGCTTAAAAATGGTTGCAAAATATTTATACTGCTTTATTTTTACCTATTTTAGGGTTACTGATACCATGTAACACCCTAATCACATTATTGGGAATATGGGCCACTGTAACCTAACATGCCCTAAAATGCCACTAAATATTCGATAAACTTCGTGTTTGGCATAAATATATCATGCTGTAATCAGCACAAACATGATAATATTTCGGGCAACAACCCTAGAACTGTCGGGCAACAACCCTAGAACTGTTGGGCAACAACCCTAAAACTGTATGAGCTGCTCCTACAAGGACTGCAAGCTATCGAAGCTGCAAGCTATATACTATAAGCTGTAAGCTATACGCTATGAAATATATAGGCAACTGACTGCCTATGTGTTCACACTTCCTCAAGGGGGGAAGAAGGTGGATAGGATTACACACATATCCATTTTATATTCCGATCTGGTGATTTCTGATGGATTGCTTTTGATAAAATCACTGCATCCACAAGTAACGTTGAAATCTGTACAACGTTAAATCCACCATCACTAATAAAGTGTAAACTCGGATGGGAAACTATATTCCAATGACTATAAGTTGACTTTTGCTCAGCATTTACATTCTCGAGTAAGTTTGGAATGCTGAATATATACATAACATATAACCTGATACCATGCTTAATTGCATTTCCTGGATCAGAAGATGATAGTTATATAATGTATATATATATATATATATCCCACCTGATACACTTTGGCATTATAGCCGTACATAAGAGTGGGAAGGACAAGTGCATCGCTGTAAGACTGGTTGATATAGTCCCAGTGCTGAAGGCAGAATTTGGCACCCGAATAACAGCTGATAACTGTTGGTGACTACCATGCAAGACCTTCCAAGCGTAACTCCTTTGTCCTGAGATGCAAGTGAATTGTTCATAATATGTTGACATCACATAAAAGCATTCTGATAAAAACCCTATATATTCATATGAGTTGTCATCATTACAAATAACATGGGTTTTGAATCGTCGAAATGAGTATAACTCCGATGCATTCATTAGTACAGAATAGCTGTTGAGATTATTCTTCCGGCTGGATTGCAATCATTTACAATCCCTGTACATTCCGGTGACAAAATATTGCACTGGACTGATCACCACATTTGGTATAATCTGTGATATATAAGTCACCAGAGAAAGCATTGCAATCAGCACAATGTTGTCTAGACTCACAAAGATGAGTAACAGATATTCTCATCAGATGTAATAAATAGAGGCACAATGTGACCTACGCTAAAATCGCGTATGCTCTGGCACTGTATTGTGACCTGCGCTAAACTACATGGGAAGCGTGTAGAGGGGGAGTATCCTTATTAAATACAATTGTATTCCTTAAGTACCGTCTGTATTTTGCCAGGATTTCCCAGTATTTCGGAACGCTTCCCATGTAGTGAGCACCTACGGTTATCTATGGCAGATCTTCATAAGCCGACACTACGATCGATCAACAGAACGTTAAATGTTGCCATTATTGAATTATATTATATATATTACTGTTTTGGATACATTTCCCGTGATCGCCAGATTGGATCAGTAGAACGTTAAATGTTGCCCATTTTGAATTATATTACATATATTAGTGTTTTGGATACATTCCGCGTCATTTATAAGTCTATACGGCAATTGTTGCCAATATTGAATTATATTATATATATTAGTGTTTTGGATACATTTACCGTTTTTCTCTTCCGATATCTTATGGAAACCCAAATATTCATTTTTTTCATTTTTTTCATTCTTATAAAATTATTCTCGTCAACGTATAAACAACCTAACGGTAATGTTGAAGCATCAGTCGCAACTGGAAATTTATCAACTTGAAACCTAAATATAGTTTTATTTCTCGCTTGGTCTTCATCAGCCTCTAAAAAGAAAAAACTAAAACCCAAATTCCCGTTTGGTAATGTGTTATTCATCGAATTGGCACCGATCACAGATGCAGAATCATCAGGTTTATATAATATAATATCATTTGTTGATTTATTATTGACAGATGTAACCGATTGTAAATTTGGCGTTTGTACTGATGTGCCAAGATCAATCGCTTTGATAATATTATTATCCCAAACTAAAGCTTCTTGATTTGGAACAGATGCTATTGTGTCCGGTTTGGTCATTACTTCCAATGCCGTTTCAGCTTGAACAGTAGTTGCTGCTACGTTACGAGCTCCATTGATATCACCCGACATGTTAATTCTGAAAAACTATTTGTAGCTGCATGCATCAGGTTTCCTTTGAAAATTTATAAAATATATAGTTTCAGCATCTGGTATGTTTACATCAGCGGTATTCAAACCAATAAATGAATTACCTGATACTTTTGTTCCAAATAAATCAATGTTAGTTTTGTCATTTGCAGTATTGTTTATTTCACCATTTATCCTTGCATTTCCATCTACTTCTAAACCGGAAATTTTTACACTTGCTCCAGCGGTTGCCGGTTCCAAAACATCATTTGTTTCGATCCATTTTGAACTTTGTACAGGATTATATGTTTGACCATTAATCGTATCACATGTTAAATTCTTACAAACTAAACTTTGTCCAAAACTTGACATATATCATATATACCTATTTAAATTTCACGCGGTATCGCTTATATTGTTTTATATGATTAATGCCCAATAATCCCATTGCATCATCATAGACATTTACTGCCCCCCAAGCAACTTCTTCAGTTACATCTAAGACTAATGGAACATCATGAAATCTTGTAGTATTTTGTTCACCGCCGACTCCAATAACCAAACCTGGTTGGTTGTTAAAATCGGACGTGCCATCTGGATGAATTATTCCTATACGTCTGGCATCGGCGGTAGACATTTGTGTAATCATGGCACCCGTATCATATACCAAAGAAACATGCTCATCGTCCATTGCCAAGGATACTGACACCCATTTATCTCGGCGTTCTGTTTTTTGTTTAGTTTTTGGTAAGTTCTGTTTATTATATCTAACTACGTTTCCTTGGGCGTTAGCAATATTTCTTACCTTGCATCGAGTGTTTGCGAGTCTACCATTTACAATACCTTTTATCCTCATACCGACCCCATCTTGAACGACGGTTTCACAACTTGGTAAATTAGGATTATTTCGCTTTACAGGCATTTACAATATATTTACAATTTAAATGACGGTTGTAAATAACATATAACTGCATTTGGCGATGCATGAGTTACGGTTTCCATACAACACCCGATTACACCATTAGTCGCCGCAACTGCCGAAGAATTGACAACACCATTTGCTTGAAGTCCTAAAAGCTGACCCTTGGTGTACGATCCATCAATACAGTTAACAGAACAGAAACCGCTAATTAGTACAAAACAAGAATTGCCTGCAAGACTATCTTGGACACATACACCAATGACGGCCACATTGGTATTAGTAGTGGTGTTGATAGCGGCATATGGCTTGACACCATTAATGTTAGTGCTTACATCGTCAAAAGAAAGAACAGTTCCTGATGTTATTGTAGAAGCTGTTGTGTTTACCATCGTATATACTTGGCCTGTGAATGTGTTTGGTGATGTAGTCTTCCTATAAGAACTTGTGAGTTGGGTTAATGGAATACCATCAGTTGTTATTGAAGATGTGTCTGGTGTTGTGTAAGCCCAATCAATACTGTTCGTGATTCTTATGGCAGTTGTATCCAAATCAGAAGTAAGGTTAATTGAGCCGCCTGTGTTACCAACAGCAAGAACTTGTGATAAACTCGGTATACCACCACCACTTGAAACAGGGCCGTAACGTACCTCGTTGGATGCTGTATCGTAGTGGAGCATTTGTGACTCGCTTGCTGGGTCGGGAGACAATCTAATAGGTCTTATATAACAACTACTTGCGACACCGGCATTCAGTTCAACCCCGCTCGCGTTTAAAACGATTGTGTTATCGGTGTTAACCGCACTCTGAGTAGAGTTTTGTCCTGCCAAAGCACCTATGTTTATGGAACTTTCACCGGCTGTATATTCACCTGCATATTTTCCAATGTTCACTGCTGCATCTTTGCAGTTAACCTGACCACAGTCGTCGCCAATAGACACGACATAGTCACCACAATTACTATTACACGAACCGGAACCAATTGCAATCGTATCATTACTTGTTGTATTGTTAATAGATAATGCATTGCGGCCGATTGCTATAGAACGATCTCCAATGTGGTCGGCATTGGTAAACCCTTGAGTTTGTTCTCCGATAGACACTTTTCCAAAGCCAGAACCTGATTCAATTCTAAGATTATTGCCACTCAGTTTTTCTTGATTGACTACCATGGTACCCGTTCCGGTGTATGAAACATCGGCGACACTGGTCGTGCTACCTTGATCAGTGACCGATTGTAAATTCTGATTTGCCCCGGACGGCAGGTTTTGGAGCAAAGAACCGTCTCCACGATATTTACCTGCGGTCAGCGTGATGTCACCCGTATTCAATACGAGTGGGCCGTCGTTTATCAATACCCCACTGCCGAAAGGCTCTATATTGATTGTTGTCTGCAAGCAGGTTACCTCGTTGATGCCCGTTTCGCCTATCTTAACACGTGTTTGTTCTACTGGGTCTAAGCTTTTGATCTCGAACGAAGCATCGAGGTCATCGAGGCCTGCAGAGAATCGTGATTTCGATATTGGATTGTTCAACACGAAATCGTTGAATTTGATTGATGTGTGTACTTTTAGCGACCCATCTGTCAACAAGGACATTTGTTCTCGTTCATTCAATGGGTCTTGAGTATCTATAAATTTGATATCGTTCTGGTAGCGTATGTCCGAGCCGATGTGCATGGTCTCAAGCGGTGATTCAACGCTGCCTATAGTTTGGCACACAACTGTATCGCACGTTAGTGTATCAGTCGGACCTGGGGTCGGCACATATGCTTTACCGTTAATTTCTGTTACAATTAAATTTGAACCGAAAGCTGACATTATATACTATACTTTTTATATTTTAATATGTATTCCGATAAGATGTTGAAATCACATACCAATTTCCTGGAAGGTCAACAACGGTAGTTGAACCTGATTCAAACGTCCTTTCGCCTGATGCAATTAGAGTGACGCTCGTTATTTTGTCTCCATTGGTTGCACCATTTTCTAAAGTAATATCGCCGTTAGTTGTGTCTGAAGATCCATTTATTCTGTCACCCTCAAACTTTTGAAGAGTCACTGGTCCGCCTGTTGCGGCTGTTCCGTTATAAATTGTAAACATTTTACCTTTGATAGCAGGTAGACATTCCGGCAACCGAACAGTTGAAGCAGTATCACCTAATATAATTTGATTCTGTACATCATCCTTTGTTAATTGTATCAATGTTCCATTTCTTAGTGTTGTGCGAAACGTAGTATTGGCATAAGTCAAGGTTTTTGCATTCAATTCATTTCCGAAAGCTGACATTGTATATACTAATCTATGAAAAAAACAAAGGCACAGGTTGCAACAATCGACTATTTAATGGATGCTCCATCGGAAAATGGAACATTTCCATTTCTTTGGACACTTTTTGACCGTGCCCTAAAGTATAACTTTTGTATCCCGCCAAAGGATGAACGTTGCTTATCCTGAATGGTGGATATGTGATGTCATTGATTGTTTTACACGGGAGTTGTTGCATCATAGCCGGTCTAAAACCTGACATTTGAAACATCGTCGCGGTGTGAATTTGTTTGTCCACGTTCGGTCCTACATCTTTTATCATGTTGTACCCAACCAATCCTGGTTGTTGAGCCATGTTTGTATACTATTAACCGCTTTTTAAAATACCGTTTCGATTACACGGTTTTGACCAATACGAAGAACGGCGGTCGTTTCGCAAATAATCATTACCTCGTTACTCTTTGTCAGATCTACCCTTTGTAAAGCGTCAGCTGGTTGTGCTATATGAGTTTGAAAATAGAAGGAACTGTTCAAACCCCGAGAATCCAATCCTGTCATACTCCGGATATTCATTTCTGAGGGGAGATTCAAACGTACCATAGGAATGAACTGATTGTTGAGCCAATCTTCATAACTGTTAATCTTACAACCCGATAGCGTACCATAGTTGTCAGCTTTACCGATACACAGCAGATTGAACGCTGCAAGAGGGTCGACTCGATAGTTAGGAACGAACAGGTTATTCAAGATAAATTGTAGAGCACCTAAATGACCAGCTGAAAATCTAAAGTAAGACGGGAGGTAAGATGCACCACAGGTGTTTTCCAATTTGATAAGTCCTAAAGGTTTATCCCGATAATCCCCTGGGCGTTGAACAGCATATATGTTATCAATACACTGTGAACTCAAAGAGAATCGCGTACTTTTGTCCATCGTAGAGGCCCCTTCAAAAAATGAAAAATGGTTCTTATACGGAATTTCCAAAAAACCGTCACGCAATTTTGATTCCACGGCGGCATCGTAGACACCTGAACTGAAAGTGATTGTTTCTACGGTAAAGTAAAGGTCGTCTAATAAAAAGTCCCCTTGTGATATTAAAGTCTGTTGGGCTTTTTCCGTGAGATCGACTTCAGGTGGACTACCTTGGACAAACGCTCCTAACACCTCAGGCCCGTGCAAATACAATCTGATTTGAACTGGAGGAAGAAGACTTGTATCGATATAACTGGGCTCGGCTTCTCCTAATATGCTGAGCCAGGTATTCAAGATGTATGGACGTGGTGTGGCATAGAAATTGTCAGCAACATTGATTTCTTGATTTTTGAGAACACGTTGATAAGTCATTTCTTTACTGAGTGTTGTTTTGATGGTGTCGAGAACGGTTGCTACCGTGCTGTAACTTTGAAAACCAGTGGTCAATTGCTGCCCTCCTGCGAACACCTCACAGCGAGAGATGAGCTTTTCAAGTCCGTTGGGAAGCGTAACAATTAAATTTTTATTTCCATTGTCCGTATATGCTATAGGAGTTTTGCACGAACCTTTGCAATGCATACTGAGACTTTTCATATTAACCCCTAATAAGCGGATGGAATCTTTAAGGTTTGAGAATCCGCATATATTTCGCGATAACTCAAGCATCGGATAACGAAATTTACTTTTGAACACAGCTACGGAAACGTCTACTCGTGGCGGATTGTATAAGCGTGTCTAAAATGACATTCCTAGAATATTCGTCAAATTATATTTGATAGACTTGATAGCAAAATTTACTCTTTAACCTAGAAAAAAACCCTGATGCCGACCCTAGTATAGTAAGTGTGCATCATGCCTAATGCTCAATATCAATAATGTGTTATATATCCGCGTTAGGGCGCATGTAACGCTCGTTACATGTGTGCCCTATGATTGCCATACTCATGATATGCGAAATTTTAGGTTTAAACCGCAACCCTCGAAAGAGTATGTCTGATTTGACTATCTCCAAATACAAAGTTGCATTCAGCTTGCCGAGAGGTTTTCAGAACTGTCTTCAAAAGTGAATTTGACATTCTTACGGCTTCACAATGCAGAATTGAGTGATCCGTCCGTATACGGTACAAACCGCTCCTTAGGGGTTAATCTAATGGAATTGACAGGCAGATTCAAAGTTATAGTTGAATACCTTGATGCTTTAGTGAGATTTGTCGTTTCTAATCTGAAGTAATTGGTGGAATACGAGTTCATTTTCGATAAGCCGTAGGCCAATGACATTGGGAGGCTCATTTTTGTATATATATTATAAAGATTATAAAATATCTGAGAGACCAGCAGGTGCCAATTCTTCGACCTTAATGCTTAATGAATAGTTAATACTGCCGTCCGATGCTTGGGTCGGAGCGGCCAATGTGATCAGTCTTGCTTTAGAATCTGTAAGTGTGATTCTAAATGAAGTAAATTAAGACCCAGACACTTCAATAACAAAGTTGTCGTTTGGATCTATGTATCTTATGAAATCTGTCGTCATGTCACTAGGCAATAGCATTTTCGCCCAGATATCAGAACTGATCATTTCGTTATTATTTGTAAAAGTAGAAAGATTGGTTGATTCAATATTGTGTGTTGGTAACGATGTGACCCTAAGGAACAAGGCGTCGTTGGTTTGAATGTTGCAAGGGTATATTGAATCTCTTTGTTCAGGTGATAAATTATTTGAATCAAACAAGTCTAAGAGCTCAGACACTGTCCTCATACCTGCCGTACTGCGGTTAACACGGCCACCGAGTACTTGGTCGGAATCGTTGTATTTGCCTGCTCTGGAAACTGAGGTATTTAAGGCAATGTCTAAAGGAGACCCGGGTATTGCGTTGAAATCACCGCTAACGCTAAATGCTACGAGTTTGATAGTGGGCTGAGCTGGTGTTAATGTTATACGAAATTTGTTTTCGAAATTTTGAACATTTCCGCTTCCGCCATCGTAAGTGACGGTTACTGAAGTGATGGATCCAGCGATGGCCTTCATTAATTCAGTTTCTAACAAAGATGTAATTTGACTTAACTCTGTATAATTTGCATAACGTATTTGCACTTCCTTTAAAGTATTATTTCCCGTATTACCCACATAGAAGATGCCATTGGTCTCGTTAATACTATACCATGTCTTTGCACAAGAGAAAGTATTCAAAGTTAATCTCAATTTTGTTTGTGCTCGGTAATTTATCAGTTGAGTGGGTATGTTCATTTGCAAAACACGTGCGTCTCCATTGCTATTGTCTTCGGAAGACAAGAATAGCGTTCTTGTGCTAATTACGCTCATCTATATTAATATAACAATTATCTTTTATAGAATCAACAGTATCCCGATCTAAAGGAATTGGTTCTTCAATGTTTCCAGTACAAAGGTCATCGTAAAATTCTGGACGTTTGATATAATCATCTACAAGCAATTCTACATGAGCTTCTTTAATATCGGGGTATTGAAGTTTGGCTAAGCGTATCAATTCTTGACGATCCATCTTATTATCATATAAATAAAAAGTTTACCGATGTTCCAATGTGAGGATATATTACTATAGTATTAATCCCCGGTTTGGAACAATTCCCTATCTTGATCAGCACGACCCGTGACTTGACGTATCATCTCTGTGATTGGATCATAGATCGGCACTTCACTTAATGGTTTTTGTTCTATAGGACTCAATCCTAATTTTTCACGTATGTAATTCTTCTCGCCCAAGCTTTCTTTAGGAAGTATTACTCAGAAAAAAAGGACGGTTATGCTAGGCGAAATAGGTGGTTTAAAAAGGTTTTTGCCAACCCTCCCGGTGGAACCACAGGGGGGAAGAGTAATATGGGAAGGGCTTTGAAGCGTGCGGTCAAGGAGTTTGAGGAAGGAAACGTGGAGTGTTGCATTCTTTTGCTCAAAGCCTCTGTGGGATACCAGTGGTTTGAAATGGTGTACACACTACCACACGTGTTCCTTCGGGAAAAACCGTCGTTTTTTAATCCTGAGCGACCGGAAGTGGACTCCCCTACCCTTCATGGGTATGTTGTTGTTTATGTTGGAAACAACGTCAGTGGTTTCATTAATGGTTTTAAGGACGTGGGGTTCATTCCAGGGGTAGGGGCGTCCTGGGCGTTCAACAAGTCTAGCTAGGTTTGTTTTTTCCCATATCCCCACTAGAAACCAGGTCGAGATTTCGTGCACCTATGTCTCCTACCTACGGCGGGGGGCCTCGGGGTGAGGGGTGGGGGGGTTCAGAGGCTCCGCTGGACAACCTTGTCCACTTCTTGATGTTTTCAGAGGCCTTCCAGCAGCTGAGCCCAAGCGTGCGGGATAGTTTGCATCTGAAAACCCGTCTGTCTTGCAGTGACCGGTACCACCCTCACCCTCCCTCCATTGTTCGTGTATTGTTTAAGCATGCTTGAACTCTTATATTTCATGCTTAGGCATCTCAGCATATGTAACCTTTCTGAGTATGCGTGCCTTTCAATTCAACAGAGCTTGCAACGGCTTCGAGGTTGCACTTCGTCTAGAAGTGCAAAACCGCCTCGAAGCTGGTGAACGGGAGGAGGCCATATTCTTGGTAATCTTGGTCACCCTCCTAAGCTCCTACTCCTGGTTACAGGAGGGACAGTTGGCCGAGCTGGTTGGTGGCCAGGGCCCTTTTCATTGGCCGCGCCGGGAGCACGGCCCAACCATTGAGGCTCTGCTCATCGGCATTGTGAACGTGGAGGATGCTGAGGAGGGGTCGGTGACCATCCCTGACTTCTTTGGCGCCAACCCCACCCCATATGGTTTTGGCGTGGGGCGGATTGGGTCTCGGAGCCGTTTGGAAGGATTGCTTCCCGAAGGCCATCATTACGGCACGGCAGTTGCACAAGCTTCCGGTTAGTCTCATACACAACCTCCTGTATATGCACACTTTTCTCCTTAGCCCTTCAGCTGGTTCCCGAACCCTTGCATTTTTTCTATCGGTGCTTGAACTTTTTACTTCAGGCTAGGCTAGCGGCCCCCTCTGGTGCTTTTTTGCTTCACAGTCACCCTCCTGGCACCCCCCCTTCGTTGATTATGTCATGCACAACTACCTGCTCCATTATGCGCTTTTAGTGAATGAAACTGTGGTGGTGGTGGCATAGTTGCTGTGGAGCAACTGAGGGTGCTATGTGGATTGACACCACATGGCATCTTCAAGACGCGTGGGGTGGAAAGACGGTGGTTGACCATCCAGTCCGTCGATGTGGTGGATACTCCCAACGACGTGCAAATGTTTATTGACCTCCTTGGTAAAGGGAGCCTCCCAGCTGCCCCTTTGGGGAAACCCTTTGCGTTGGGACTCCTTTGGGGAAACGTGCTGGTGGCGCGCCTTGTGAACACCGGCATATTCCCTGAGTGTGACTATCTCCCTGCATTAAGTAAGGACCCCTCTCTCTCTCTCTCTTTCTCTTTCTCACTCACTCTGGCTTTCTGTTTATTCCATGTTTATTAGGCCTTGTTCTTATTAGAGTTGGAAACCATATCCCAACCACGACTTCCATTTCTCACACAGACATAGCACACGCACAAAGATAGATACACAATTAAGAAATGCGTGTAGCTGTGAGTGTGCTAAGATATGTCTTAAGATATGTGTGCATCCGTGCGTGTGCTGAGCCTGTGCGTGTGCTAAGATATGTCCTGAAATATGTGGGTAGCTGTGCGTGTGCTAAGATATGTGCTGGAATATGTGTGTATCTGTGCGTGTGCTAATAAGATATGTGTTAACATATGTATGTATCTGCGTGTGTGTTAAGATATGAGTCAAGCTATGTGTGTACCTATGTCCGTGTGCTATGCCTGTGCTAAAATATATGAGTAACTCTGTGCGTGTCCTATGGCTGTGCTAGAATATATGTATATCTGTGCGTGAGCAAAGCCTGTGCCAGGATATGTGTTAAGATATGTGGGTATCTCTGTGTGTCCTAAGATATGTGCTGAAAGATGTGGGTATCTGTGCCTGTGCGAGGATATGTGTTAAAATATGCATGTATCTGTGCGTGTGCTAAGATATGTGTTAAGATATGTGGGTATCTGTGCGTGTGCTGAGATATGTGCTAAGATATGTGGGTAGCTGTGCGTGTGCTAAGATATGTGTTGACATATGCGCGTACCTGTGTGCGTGTGCTATGCTTGTGCTAGAATATATGACCAACCGTGTGCTTGTGCTATGCCTGTGCTGTAATATATGTATATATGTGCGTGTGCTAAGCTTGTGCTAGGATATGCGTTCAGATATGTGTGTACCTGTGCGTGTGCTAAGATACGTGTATATTTATGTGCGTGTGCTAAGGTATGTGCTGGAATATGTGGGTATCTGTGCGTGTGCTAAGATATGTGCTGAAATATTGTCACTTGCATATGCAGTGGAGCATTCGCCACTTGCATATACAGTGGAGCCCTTCTCACTTGCATATAGTGTTATGCGTATATCTTATATATGTATATCTGTGTGTGTGCTCAGCCTGTGCTAGGATAGGTGTTAAGATATGTGTGTATCTATGCGTGTGCTGAGATATGTGTGCTGAAATATGTGGGTATCTGTGCGTGTGCTAAGATATGTGCTGAAATATGTGGGTAGCTGTGCGTGTGCTCAGATATGTGCTAAGATATGTGCAAATGTTTATTGACCTCCTTGGTAAAGGGAGCCTCCCAGCTGCCCCTTTGGGGAAACCCTTTGCGTTGGGACTCCTTTGGGGAAACGTGCTCGTGGCGCGCCTTGTGAACACCGGCATATTCCCTGAGTGTGACTATCTCCCTGCATTAAGTAAGCACCCCTCTCTCTCTCTCTTTCTCTTTCTCACTCACTCTCGCTTTCTGTCTATTCCATGTTTATTAGGCCTTGTTCTTATTAGAGTTGGAAACCATATCCCAACCACGACTTCCAGTTCTCACACAGACATAGCACACGCACAAAGATAGATACACACTTAAGAAATGCGTGTAGCTGTGAGTGTGCTAAGATATGTCTTAAGATATGTGTGTATCTCTGCGTGTGCTAAGATATGTGCTAAGATATGTGGGTAGCTGTGCGTGTGCTAAGATATGTGTTGACATATGCGCGTACCTGTGTGCGTGTGCTATGCTTGTGCTAGAATATATGACTAAGCGTGTGCTTGGGCTATGCCTGTGCTATAATATATGTATATATGTGCGTGTGCTAAGCTTGTGCTAGGATATGTGTTAAGATATGCGTGTACCTGTGCGTGTGCTTAGATACGTGTATATTTGTGTGCGTGTGCTAAGGTATGTGCTGGAATATGTGGGTATCTGTGCGTGTGCTAAGATATGTGCTGTAATATTGTCACTTGCATTTGCAGTGGAGCCTTCGCCACTTGCATATACAAGTGGAGCCCTTGTCACTTGCATATAGTGTTATGCGTATATCTTATATATGTATATCGGTGCGTGTGCTCAGCCTGTGCTAGGATATGTGTTAAGATATGTGTGTACCCGTGCGTGTGCTGAGATATGTGTGCTGAAATATGTGGGTATCTGCGCGTGTGCTAAGATATGTGCTGAAATATGTGGGTAGCTGTGCGTGTGCTCAGGAGATATGTGCTGAAATATGTGGGTAGCTGTGCGTGTGCTAAAATATGTGCTGGAATAAGTGGGTAGCTGTGCGTGTGCTAAGATATGTGCTAAGATATGTGGGTAGTTGTGCGTGTGCTAAGATATGTGTTAACATATGTGTATACCTATGTGCGTGTGCTATGCTTGTGCTAGAATATATGACTAAGCGTGTGCTTGTGCTATGCCTGTGCTAGAATATATGTATATATGTGCGTGCGCTAAGCTTGTGCTAGGATATTTGTTAAGATATGTGTGTACCTGTATGTGCGTGTGCTAAGATATGTGTATATCTATGTGCGTGTGCTAAGATATGTGCTGGAATATGTGGGTAGCTGTGCGTGTGCAAAGATATGTGCTGAAATATTGTCACTTGCATATGCAGTGGAGCCCTTGTCACCTGCATATATAGTGGAGCCCTTGCCACTTGCATATACAGTGGAGCCCTTGCCACTTGTATATATAGTGGAGCCCTTGCCACTTGCCCACACAGTATAGCCCTTGTCACTTGCATATGCAGTGGAGCCCTTGTCACCTGCATATAGTGTTATGCGCATATCTTATATATGTATATCTGTGCGTGTGCTCAGCCTGTGCTAGGATATGTGTTAAGATATGTGTGTAACTGTGCGTGTGCTAAGATATGTGTATATCTATGTGCGTGTGCTAAGATATGTGCTGGAATATGTGGGTAGCTGTGCGTGTGCAAAGATATGTGCTGAAATATTGTCACTTGCATATGCAGTGCAGCCCTTGTCACCTGCATATATAGTGGAGCCCTTGCCACTTGCATATACAGTGGAGCCCTTGCCACTTGTATATATAGTGGAGCCCTTGCCACTTGCCCACACAGTATAGCCCTTGTCACTTGCATATGCAGTGGAGCCCTTGTCACCTGCATATAGTGTTATGCGTATATCTTATATATGTATATCTGTGCGTGTGCTCAGCCTGTGCTAGGATATGTGTTAAGATATGTGTGTAACTGTGCGTGTGCTAAGATATGTGTATATCTATGTGCGTGTGCTAAGATATGTGCTGGAATATGTGTGTATCTGTGCGTGTGCTAAGATATGTGCCGTAATATTGTCACTTGCATATGCAGTGGAGCCCTTGTCACTTGCACGCACAGTG